>LPNX010872397.1:62252-188374 GCA_001517045.1 Pseudotsuga menziesii | reverse complement strand
ATATATATAATTTAAAAGCTATGTAATATAAATAATAAAAAAATTATCAACATAATTATAATATCATAAAAATAGTATTTTAAATTAAATAATTTAATATACAATAATTTTATGTGAGGTTAAAATGCCATTTTTCTTGTAGTGCGGTGGCATGTTTACATTCAACTATGGAGGCATTCAAAATGTCTTTATGGGAGACTTCCAAATATATAAAGAAGAATATATATATATATATATATATCCCACGATTTGAATGTTAATCCCCGTCCCACCCAAATAAAATAATCCCCAATATTTATATCACTATGCCAAATTAAAAAAAACATTGACCCCTTAATACGAGGCAATATATTTTTTAGGCTTTTAGGAGTATTCAAACCCCCCCAATATGAATGGACATGATATAATATTTCCTTGCTAGTGAAACCCACGTGTATTTAGTAGCTTCAGGTTTGTCACCATCGGAGTTTTAATTGCTTTGAGACCTATCATCCCCAATTTCTTCAAAATATCTATTGTGTATTTTCCTTGGTATAGGAAAATCTCATCAGGAAACTACCATACTTCAAGAACTAAGAAATAGTGCATTGTGCCAAGTTCTTTCATCTCAAATTTTGTTGCAATTTTCTTCTTACACTCACTGATGACTCAGAATTTCCTTCTTTGTTAAGAATAAGTCATCTACATACAATAGTAATATCATGACTCCATCATCTTCAACTTCATAATAAAGGTTGGAATCATATTTACTCTTGGTAAAGGCCAAATTTATTAGGAATCAATCAATTCTTCCATACCATGCTCTGGGTGTTTGTTTTAACCCATATCGAGCTTTCTTTAATCTACATACATGTGTTTCCTTATCTTGGTTTTCAAATCTTGGTGGCTTTTCAATATATACTTCTTCTTGTATGACTCAATTTAGGAAAGTTGTTTTTAAATCCATTTTATGTACTTCCATTTCATCTTAGCTTCCAAGGCAAGGGCGATTCTAATAGAAGTATATCTTGCTATTGGTGTAAAAGTTTCTTCATAATCAATTCCTTCCTTTTGTGAAAAACCTCGTGCAACAAATCTTTCTTTAAACCTTTCAATACTGCCATCTGCTGAATGCTTTGTCTTGAAAATCCATTTTGATGAAACTACTGCTTTGTCCTTTGGTCTTGGCACCACATCCCAAACATCATTCTTTATTATTGACCAATATTCTTTGACCATGGCCTACATCCATTCCTTCTTATTTGAAGCTTCTTTAAAACATGTTGGTTCTTCATCAACAATATTGCTCATTAGTGCTACATAGTTCGAGTGGATTCTTTGTCTTTTTCTTCCTTTTAATGCACCATATCTTTCTACTTCCTTCATTACATCACGATCCCAAGCTGGTCTTATTTTTGTTGGGATCATCTTCTGGGGTGTTTCCATAAGCCCTTGAGGTTATGCAAGGCCATGATCTTCTTGTATAGGAGCTTCTTCGATATATCTAACTTGTGGGCTGATGTCTTCTGTGGTTCTATGATCCTTCTTCTCTTCTTCATGATCTTCACTTGCAAGGTTCTTTCTATATTTGGTGAATGATGCATCTTCATTAAATGTAACATCTCTATTGATCTCGATTTGGAAAAATCCTAGAGTATAGATTCTATAATATTTTTATTGTTCACTGTATCCAACAAATGTTCCCTTCTTTCCTGAAGGGTCCAACTTTGATATTTTCTCGTTCGGAACATGTAGCTACACATGACAACCAAATATATTTAGGTGGATTACTTCGGTATTTTCACCACTGAACATTTCTTCTGGGGTTTTGTTTGCAAGAGAACTGTGAAATATTCTATTATGGACATAGACTATAGTTCTTGTTGCTTCTTTCCATAGATGCATAGGTAGATCTTGATCATGGATCATTTCTTTGTCTCCTTCCATGATGGATCTATTGTTTCTTTCAACCACTATGTTTTGTTGTGTATTATAGGGTGTGGTAAGCTCCCTCTAAATCCCAACTTCTTTACAAATTTCCTTGAATTAATTTCAAGTGAATTCTCCTCCATTATATAATCTTAAGATCATGATCTTTTTTTCAGATAGATTCTCCACAAGAACCTTAAATTCCTTGAATTTTCCAAATACTTTATGTTTTCCTTTTAAGAAGTATATCCAAGTATTACGAGAGTAATCATCAATAAAGGATACATAATATACATACCCTCTTAAGGAAGTGGTTGACATCGGTCAACATACATCTGAGTGTACAATGTCCAAGATCCCCTTTGCTTTGTTGTTACTGCTTCGAAATAGATTCTTGGTGTTCTTTCCTTGAGCACATCCTTTACATACTCCTTAATGGTTGATCTGGATCTTTGGTAGACCTGTGACTACCTTTCTCACAAATGGTAATTCTTTGTAGTTTACATGAGCAAGTATTCTATTGGTCCAATGTTGCAACATGGATGTGGGGTTTCTAGGTGATATACTTTTGTCTCAAGAGCCACTACTTTCTCACCACATGCAACATACAATTAATAATAATTGGAATAAGGATTCATTTCCTAGTTAAGTTTCAAATAATGTTTTAGAAAGCTACAAATACTCAATAATGCAAGATGTTGGGCATCTTTGTCCACTATATTAAGACCCCCTAAAATTCAAAATTGGAGTTGCTAATATATTTGTTGTTATATCCCAATGATAAATTTGTCCTCGAAAACCATGTTGTCCCCTAGGATATTCCCTCTTTCACAAAGAGGTGAAATTTCAAGGCATAGTGCGCAATATGTACCTTCTTATGCCACTCTAGGCCTTTAAGTTAGTTCTTTGGTGAAATGGAGGGTACCCTCAATATTTCCTAAGGCAAGAGATATTGTCTATCACCCAAGAACAACCTATATATACATGAATCCCATACTAGATTTATAACAAATATAAGTAGTCCATGGATTTAGTCTTTTCTATTTATTTAAAAATAAATAAAAAAGTTGTTGAGTTGTATTTGGAGGTGATTAATGTTGTTGTAAATGTTACTTCGAAAGCTATTATTAATTTTGTTGTATTATTATTATCTTATTGTTATTGTACCTCCTTCGCAGATGTTTCTCCTTCGTTCGGAGACGTTATTATTATAATTGTTGATGTAAGAATATCGAGGTAAAACCTTCATTGTAAGTCAGGGAAATAGTCCCGAAAAGAATAAGTGTAAAATGTATTTTTGAATCTCCCTAGGAGAAGTTGGCCCAGTAAGGATAGGAAGTTGACCATGTTGGGTTTTATGTCACTCACATGAAGTGTATAAATAGGGAGGAACCCTCCCTCATTTGGACACACATCAAGTGCAAGAAAGTTCGCTACAAGGAAGAGAAAGATAAGTTTGATGGGAAGAAGAAGAATAAGCTGCAGAAGTGATCTTATATCTTGGGTTTTCTACATGTGTTTGACATTGTACTAAATGATGAATCTATACTGAAGAAGTTGTTGGGTTTTTCTCGAAAGAGGGTTTACCTAGGATAAAATATTTGTGTCTTTTTTGTGTTGTGCTTTTCTATCTTTCAGTAATCCTACTGCATTAGATTATAGATCTAACGTATTTGATTTAAAGTGAAAACTCTAACATGGTGTCAAATCTACCCTCAAAGGAGGTATTGTACAACTGTGAAAACTAGGGCTTCCAATTTCTAACACTTTTCTCTACAAATTTTCCAAAAAAGAAGGCCAAGCCAACTCGCCTCAAGGAGGTGCATCGGTTGGTGGAGACATATTCCATTTTGGAGGAGTTTCAATTTTTTGACCGCGGGACACTATAAGACAAGTTCCAGAAACAAAGGATAAGTCCAAAAAGAAGAAGAGAAATCATGCACACACTATTGAAGATGATGAACCAACAAACAAAGAGCAAGATAATATTCTTCAAGTGAGGAAGAATAAGTTTTGATCTCATCTCTTACAGGTACTATCACCCATGGAAGCAATGATTGGATTATGGATAGTGGATCTTCCAAGAATATGACATGACACTAAGAATATTTTATCACCTCGTGATAACATGAGTCACCTCACAAGGTGAAACTTGGAGATGACTACCAATATCCCATAAAAGGGAGTGGAGAAGCTTCATACAAGTTAGACTCGAGAAAATCCATGAAGATGAAGGATGTTCTATGCATACTAGGTTTGAAGAAAAATATCCTCTCCATCTTAGATTTATATGCTAAAGTATTTCGAGTTGCATTTGTTGATGGAAAAGTACTCATGTGGCCAAGTGCCTAGACAATAAATGATGCAGTAATAATTGGGGAGCACGAGGAGGCATGTACAAGTTGAAGGGACAACTAGAACAAACATTGGTTTATGAATCTATGGAACCAAACGAACTATGGAACCGAATGCTTGCACATGTACACTAAAGAGCACTACCAATTGCAAGCAAAGCAGTATCAGGTCTACCCAAATTTTAAGCAAAGCATGAAGGAATTTGAAAAGGATGTGTGCAAGGGAATAATGTTAAGAAACCATTTCCTAGAAGTGAGAGGAAAATAAAATATATTTTGGAAATAATTCACTCAGATGTATGCGTCCCCATGTAATCCAAATCCTTAAGTGGGTATGCATACTATGTCCCTTTCATAGATGATTATTCTCATAAAACATAGATTTATTTCTTGAAAAGAAAGGATGAAGTTTTCAGTAAGTTCAAGGAATTTAAACCCTTGGTAGAAAATTATACTGAAAAGAAAATCAAGACTTTACTATCAGACAATGGCAGTGAGTTCACTTAAAAAGAGTTCAAAGAGATATGTAGAGAATATGGGATTAAGAGGGAGATGAGTACTCCCTAGAATTCTCAACAAAATGGTGTTGCAGAGAGAAAGAATAGAACGATAATGGAAGCAACGAAGGAGATGCTTCACGAACAAGACCTTCCAATGCACCTATGGGAATAAGAAGAAAGAAAAATCATGTATTTACACAACATAACTCCTCACCATGTCTTCAATAACATGACTCTAGAAGAATCTTTCTCAGGAGAGAAACCAGAAGTCATCCATCTCATAATATTTGGTTTCATTATGTACATACATGTTTCCAAAGAAAAGGGGACAAAGCTAGACCCTTTAGGAAATAAGGGAATATTCATTAGATATGTTGACACATTAAAATCATACTAAAATACTTTCTATGATTCAAGAAGATCGAGACTAGCACGAACATAATTTTATATGAAGACTCAGCCTACAACAAATCAAGACAATTCCACACTGAAGAAATTGAAGAACTCGAAGTTCCCAGAACCAAAGATACATTTATGGAAGAATTGATCCAAGAAGACCATGAATACCATGAAATGACAACACCATAGAGACTTTTAGATCCACATCATGAGAATAAATCCTATAAGAGAATACCAGCATGGGAACATGAATCTATCAAATATACAGAGAGGTATGGTGCTCCATATGAGACTTCTAGAGAAAGCAAGAGACCAAGACATTACTCTAGCTATGTAGCACTACTTTGTGACATCATTGATGAATAACCTTCCAACTATGAGGAATCAACATAAAATAAAGTATGAAAGGATGCCATGATTAAAGAGTGTCAATTAATCATGAATATTGATGTTTGGGAAGTGGTCTCGAGACCTGAAGGGAATTCTGTAGTGTCTTCCAAATGGATCTAAAAGATCAAGCATACAACAGACAAAAGCATCAAAAAATACAAGGGAAGGTTTGTAGCACATGGCTTCTCCCAGAAAGAAGGTGTTATCACTTAAAATATAACTAAGGTTGTGAAAGGAAATCTCAAGGCAACAGCAAAAACCACTTTTAGAAAGAAACTGGCTTTTCTTTCCAGAGAGGGATCTCTTAGATACAGTTTTAACAAGACAAAATATATGAATCAACAGTTTTAAGTTACGTAGATGGTTTAAACTAAACATATAACCATTGGGCTATGGAGTCAAAACAGATGAAGATAATACAAAGCTGCCTACTCAGAAACTCAGCAAAGGAAAGATAATTATTCAACTACAGTCATTCATTGATTTTCAGGTGATAGGAAAGAAACATGAATAATCAATTAATATAGAGCATCGTAGGATGAATTCCATATCAAATTTAGAAGAAAGATTCATGGATATCTGAAACAATAGCCAGAGCATAACATGTATGAATTTTGAAACTATTATACACTGCATTCAGACATGAAAGAAAACAGAATGGAAGGTAAACACTTAGAAAACATTTCACAGGGAAAGAAAGCACAGACTGTAACATAAACAATACATGACTCTTTGAAGATAAAGTAGCATTTGGCTCTATAATTTTATTCAAAAAGTTTCTCAAAAAACATAAGTCCAATCTTACGGGTTCCAACCCCTGATACCTCAATAAAATTCAAATATATACAAAAAATAGTTTCTTCGAAGAACGTCAAAAACCAGCTAACTGTTAATCATATGTTCTTGTAACCATTTCCCTAATAACTAGGAATAATAATTACATGCTTTGTTTGAAATAATAGATTGCTTGATTATATCAAAATCCATAACTGCAAGGCACCACAAACAAACAGCTTCCCGAGACTGCAACACATGTCTTTATGAATGTAATATGTATTTGGTTTTCCCAAATTTCTCCTTGATTTTCCACTGTTCTACATTTGGAGTGCCATACTCTGTCATTTTCTCTTATTGACACCTCCAAATCCACATAAGATTCATAAGACACGGTTGGTAATCATTTTTTAATAATTAAAAACCTATCCAATATTTCAAAGTCTTCTGTCAACTTTCAACAATGACCTTTCATGTTAATCCTTTGACTAAATATTCAAATTTAGAATGATCCATGCGATTTTGTACCAATAAGCTATGATATTGTTCCTGGGAAAACAATCGTCCTTTGTCATCCCAAAAACAAGGGAGACCATCATCAATTTTTTTTTGAAAAGTCGTCCTGAAATCTTTGATTTGAGAAGACATCTGATTCGCTTTATCCTACACAACTTTCATAAGTTGATTTTTATTGATAAACTTCTTCACCCATAACACAATTTCTACCATATATTTGTTAGAATAATCAACCCATAGTTACCTAACTTAGACATTAATTAAATCATTTTTGTCTTATTACCTAGTCTCCTAGATTCCACTCTATGTGAGTTGCCTTCTACATGTCCTAGAAGTCAACACATGCCAAAAATTAGTCATGGAGCACTTGTGAAACTTCTTGGAAACCCATTTTAGCATGTTTTCTTTATTCCAGATCCTCCAAAGTGCATATCTGATTTTTCTGAAAAGATGCCTGTTTTATTGAGAATTAAGGCAAAAGGAAAAGCTAAACTAGGTGTAGTTGACTTGTTTTTTTCCCACATCATCCTCCCTCCCTTTATCCTAATAAAATCATGTATGAGTTGTCTTTCCATCCCTCATTATCTTTCCTACTTGACTTAGCCAATTTTTGAGCATCTTGGTGGATTTGGAAATTGCTTTATGCACCTATGGGGGATTTGACTAGATTTAGTAAGCCTGCTTTTTGACCTTTTCAAATGGAATCCTTATGCATTCAAATATCTCATGTAATTATATTTTTCAACAGCCTATTACTTCACAAGGTTGGCTATTTTACACTTATTCAATACAGATTAGTGTTATGCTCCAATTTCAGTCTCCTTTGATGTTAATTTTGCATGTTTGATTAGAAATTTTGTGAGTGTAATTGTTATATCTGTTGGGTTCAATTTCCACATGGTATCAAAGCCTTTTTAGATCGATTTCTCTCCTTCCATATTGCTATTGCAGGTTCGACATCTTGAATGGGAGCATATTCTGCTGACTTAAGGGCACAGTTTCTGAGCTATGGACCAATATCAGAAGATCATCTTGAATCCATTCAATTTATTTGAGTGGAAAGATGAGATGGAGATATTGTTGAGATAAAAAAGTATCTACAGGGTGACTATGGAAACTAAGGCAGAGCCCAATGCAACTACAGATAAAATCAAATGGCACAACAAGAGGGATGAGGATTATGGTCTTTTGTGACTAAGCATTTCAAGAGACCTCCTCTACCATCTTGATGGATTGACATCACCGAATGAAGTTTGGGAGAATATTGTAGATATTTTTGGTAATACAGATGAGATGAGAGGACCTCAAATCGAGAATGAGCTGATCTCCTTGAGTCCCAGTAGCTTTAAATCCTTGCAACTCTATTTTTCCAATTTTAAAGCCCTTGTTTTGCAGCTAAAATAGTGTGGGATCGAAAAGAAGGAAGACCAATTAGTTTTGGCCATAATCTCAAAGCTTGGCACTGACTATTCAGTGTTTTTTTCAACCTTCCATGCCACCAAGTTGACAACTCAAGCCTGGAAGATGCCTAAACTTGCAGAGTTCATGGAATCCCTCACACAGGAACAAGATAAGTTGGTGATGATGGGCACCATCAAACCTTCCAAAGACCAAGTTTTGGTTGCTGGAGATTCAAGGGTGGATTCAAAAAGCAAGAAAAAAGCTAAAAAGCCACATGAGCAAAAGAGAGGCAAGAACAAGTCTCAGGAGGATCCCCAAGGTTCCAAGAATAACTTCCAGAAGAAGAAGAACAAAGGAGAAATGAGCAAGTGCACATACTGCAGTAAGGGCTATCATCCTGAGAGCTCTTGTATGAAGAAGCAAATTGACATGCTGACTAACTCCTAGAGAATAATAACATCTCCCTTCCTGATTGCTCAAAGAAGAGGGAAGGGGGATCAAATTCAGAGGACAGAGAGAGAGTACATGCCTTGGTTGCTGGCACATCAAGCTCACCTAGCTTCATCATAGACTCTAGAGCTTCTAGACATATGGTTTTGAAAAAGGAGGCATTCTCCTCTCTTGACATGTCAAAAGGTTCACCAATAGTTTTGGGAGATGACTCTCTCACTGATAGTTTGGGGAAGGGAAGGATTGATCTTGACCATGGTAAGTTCAATAATGTGTTGTATGTTCCAGGTCTTGCATCTAATCTCTTGTCAGTGTATCAGATGACTCACACTGGGTCTCCAAAGAAGGTCATATTCTCCCATGATGATGTTGAAATCACTAAGATTTTGAATGGTAAAGTCATAGAAAAAGGTGTTGTTGATCACACTTCGAAGGTATACATGTTTTCCCATTTTCTACCCTACTCAAACCCCTCTGCTCTTCTGATTCATGCTAATGAGGCAAGCAAGCTTTGGCATGAAATATTTGGCCATCTTAACTACAAGTATTTTCTGATTTGAGTGAAAATATATGGTCATAGGGTTACCAAAGATCAAGTTTTCCAAGGGAGTCTGTCAAGGTTGTATCCTAGGAAAACACCCAGAGCACAAATTTGAGAGACCTAGTCATGAGAGAACCTTTGCACCTCTTGAGTTGAACCACAGTGACATTGCTGGTCCATTTCCTCATATGTCCATGATTCAAGCCAAATATGCATTGACCTTCATAGATGACTTTTCCAGGTATTGTTGTGTTTACTTCCTAAAGAATAAGTCTGAAGTTTTTGACCTCTTCAACATCTTTAAATCCTTGGTTGAAAACTAGTCTGGGAGGAAACTCAAGATCCTCAGATCTGACAATGGTGGTGAGTATGTCAAGTTTGAGTTCATTCAGTATTGTAAATATGTAGGTATTCATATGCAGCATTCGATCCCTTACACACCACAACAAAATGGTGTTTCTAATAGAAAGAAAAGGTCACTGAAGGAGATGGAAACCTGCATGATGGAGGCTAAGACTTTGCCACCAAAGTTTTGGGCCGAGGCTATAAACTATGCATCCTACATCTAGAATAGGGTGCCTCATAAGCAGCTTGATGGTATTATTAGAATAATCAACCCATATTTAAAAGTAGTCATTACGCAGTAGAAGATTGATTATCCAAGGAAGCTGCGTTAGCAATTTGAAACTCTCGACGTTTCGATCCTTTATAAACACTTTGAAAATTTTTAAAATCTTAAAATTAAAAAGGAAACTTTTAAAATTTTAAATCTAAAAAACCTTAAAAAACACTTTGTAAAAATTTGTAGGGTTTAGTTTTAAAACTCTTGAATCTCAACTAAATAATATTAATACCTATTTGTCAATATTGTTAAAACCTTTTGTTAAACCTAGAACCGACGCTCTCTCTCTTTAAACTTCCAATTTCCTCACAAATTCGTGTATTAATAACTTTTCGGGCTATTTTACATCACCACAGTCTTCATTTGTCTCCTGAGGATGATCCTAGAGTAAGGATCGAAACGTCGAGAGTTTCAAATTGCTAACGCAGCTTCCTTGGATAATCAATCAACCCATAGTTTACCCACTTAGACATTAATTTAATTATTTTTGTCTTATTATCCTAGTTCATGTGTCCCACCTTGTGCAAGTTGTATTTTACCTATCCATAGTGGTCAAACTTGCCTTATTTGACTCATGTAGTGCATGGAAAAGCCCAAGGAATCAAATCTGCTTTATTCCTGGCCTCCTAGGTGCCCTTCTGCTTTTTCTGCTTTATTCCCTGTTTTTTCAGTGTTTTAAGGTAAATGGAAAAGCTAGACTAGGTGAGGTGAACTAGTTTTTTGTCCTCTTCATCCTCCACTCTTTTCTCCTTAAAAAATCATGTATGAGCTGCCATTCCACCACTCTTTAGTTTGCCTAAGACATTTTTCCAATTCGTGAGCTCCATGACAAATTTGGGATCAGCTTTTTACACCTATGGGGGATTTGCTTATTTTTAGTAAGCCGGCTTTATGCTAGATTCGAAATGATCCTCATGCATTTGAATCCTTGATGTATGTTATTTATTTAGCAACCTATTATGTTATAGGGTTGGCTATTGTACACTGAGTTAATACAGTTTAGTGTTCAGCTCCAATTTCAGTCTCTTTTGTGAGTGATTTTGCATGATCAATTGTTAATTGTTGTGAGTAAAATTAATATATCACTAGGTTCAATTTCAACATGGTATCAGAGCCATTGTAGATTGTTTTCTCTCCTCCAAAATTGTTTTGCAGGCTTGACATCAGTGACTGGGAGCTTTCTACTGACAGACGGGACAAATTTTCTAAGCTATGGATCAATCACAGAAAACTATCTTGACTCCCTTCAATTTCTTTGAATGGAAAGCAGAGATGGAGATACTATTGAGAGTGAAAGGCCTCTACAGGGTGACTATGGCAACAGACGTAGAGCCCAATGCAGCTGCAGAGAAGATAAAATGGCACAACAGGAGGGATGAGGCTTATGGCCTCTTGTGTCTGAGTATTTCCAGAGACCTCATTTTCCATCTTGATGGATTGACATCACCGAATGAAGTATGGGAGAAGCTTTCTGATCTTTTTGGAAAGACAGATGAGATGAGGGGACATCAAATCGAAAATGAGCTGATTTCTCTGAGTCCAAATAGCTTTGAATCCCTGCAGCTATATTTCTCCAAGTTCAAAGCACTAGTTTTGTAGCTGAAACAGTGTGGGATCGAAAAGAAAGATGATCAGCTCATCCTGGCCATCCTCTCGAAGCTAGGACCTGACTATTCAGTGTTTGTTTCGACCTTCTATGCCACAAAACTGATAGCTCGAACTTGGAAGATTCCTAGCCTTGCAAATTTCATGGAATCTCTCACACAAGAACAGGACAAGCTGGTGATGATGGGCACCATCAAACCATCCAAAGATCAAGCTTTGATTGCTGGAGATTCGAAGGTGGATTCAAAAAGAAAAAATAAAGCTAAAAAGCCACCTGAGAAAAAGAGAGACAAGAAACAGTTTCTAGAGGAGCCACAAGGTCCCAAGAAGAACTACCAGAAGAAGAAAAACAAAGGTGAAATGAGCAAGTGCGCATACTGCAATAAGGGCAATCACACTAAAATCTCTTGTATGAAGAAGCAAATAGACATGCTGGCCCAACTCCTGGAGAAGAATGGCATCTCCCTTCCAAAAAGCTCAAAGAAGAGAGAAGGAGGATCAAGTTCAGATGACAGAGAGAGAGTTCATGTATTGGTTGCTAGCACATCAAGCTCACCCAGTTTTATCATTGATTCTGGAGCTTCAAGACACATGGTTTCAACCAAGGAGGCCTTCTCCTCACTTGACATCTCCAAAGGACCACCTATAGTACTGGGAGATGACTCTCTCATTGAAATTTTAGGCAAAGGGAGGATTGATCTTGATCATGGTCAGTTCAACAATGTCTTGTATGTGCCTGGTCTTGCCTCCAACCTCTTGTCAGTGTACCAGATGACCCACACTGGGTCTCCTAATAAAGCCCTATTCTCCCCCGATGAAATTGAGATCACAGAGATCTCAAGTGGTAGAGTCATTGCAAAAGGAGTTGCGAATCATGCTCAAAAGGTATACATGTTCTCACACTTCCTACCTTACTCAAACCCCTCTGCTCCTCTGATTCATGCTAATGAAGTAAGCAATATTTGGCATGAAATATTTGGCCACCTAAACTACAAATATCTTTCTGATCTTAGTGAGAAAGAGATGGTCATAGGGTTTCCCAAGATAAAATTTTCCAAAGGAGTCTGCCAAGGTTGTATCCTAGGAAAATACCCAGAGCACAAATTTGAGAGAGCTAGTCATGAGAGAACCTATGCACCCCTCGAGTTGATCCACAATGATGTTGCTGGACCATTCCCTCATATGTCCATGAGTCAGGCCAAATATGCATTGACTTTCATTGATGACTTTTCCAGGTATTGCTGGGTTCACTTCCTGAAAAACAAGTCTGAAGTTTTTGGCCTATTCAAAGTCTTTAAGGCTTTGGTTGAGAACCAATCTGGAAGGAAACTCAAGGCCCTCAGATCTGAAAATGGTGGTGAGTATGTCAAGTCTGAGTTTATTAATTATTGTGCAGATCCAGGTATTCAGATGCAGCATTCTATCCCTTACACACCACATCAAAATGGTGTTGTTGAGAGGAAGAACAGATCACTGAAGGAGATGGCAACATGCATGATGGAGGCCAAAACTTTGCCACCAAAGTACTAGGCTGAAGCTATCAACTGTGCAGCCTATATTTAGAATAGGGAGCCTCATAAACAGCTTGATGGTATGACTCCCTTCGAAGCATGGAGTGGGCACAAGCCAGATGTGACCCATTTCAGGATTTTTGGCTCAAAGGCTTGGGCTAGAATTCCAACAGAGAAGAGGAAGGCTTTGCAGCCCCAAAGCCAAGAGCGTCTTTTTGTTGAATACTTTGAAGATTCAAAAGGGTACAAGTTGATAAATTTTAGCACAAAAAAATCCTTCATTGAAAGGTGTTTTCAGTTTGAAGAAGAACCCCTTGCAGCAGTGGAAGTTGGTGAAGCCTCTTCACCACCTGATCCTCAAGAAGTAAGTAAAGAGTTTGTTGAACATGCTGATTCTGATTTGTCTAATGGAGATGAGTTTATTGCAGACCCTAACAGCCCTACAAGGCCAAAATGGGCAGCCAAGACACTACATGCAGTAGGAGAGCTAGCTGGGGATCCCAATGACCCAAGGAGGACTAGATCTCAATTTGAGAGTGGTCTGTGCATGAAGGATCCTATGTTTGCTGGAAAATTATATTTGATGGTGGAGTCTAATCTTCAAACATATGAAGAAGCAGTAGGAGATCCAAGATGGCAAACATCCATGAAGGATGAGTTTATCTCACTCCAGAAGAGCAACACATGGGAGCTAGTGGATTTTCCTCCAGGAAGAAAGTTAGTCCAGTGTAAGTGGGTCTATAAGACCAAATTTGCTGCTGACGGTTCACCACTGAAGTACAAGGCCATATTGGTAGCCAAAGGCTACTCATAGGTTCATGGCATAGATTACAATGAGACCTTTTCCCCAGTGGCAAAGATGGATTCCATCAGGCTAGCCTTAGCCATTGCAACCTCAAGGCAATGGGAGGTACATCACATGGATGTAAAATGTGCCTTCTTGAATGGAGATCTCACCGAAGAGATATATATGTAGCAGTCTCAAGGTTTTTCTACTAACCCTTCTCTTGTGTGCATGTTGAGAAAGTCATTGTATGGGCTAAAGCAAGCCCCCAGGGCATGGTATGCCAAGATCGATAGCTTCTTGCTATCACTGAATTTTGTTCGGTGCAAATCAGATCCAAATGTCTATTTGAAGTTAGTTAATGGTTCATTAATGATCATTGTGTTATATGTTGATGACCTCCTCATTACAGGAAGCTCAAAGGCTGAGATTGCTTCCTTAAAAGGAGCTATGAACCAAGCCTTCTCCATGACAGATTTGGGGCTCTTAAGTCAATTTTTGGGGCTTGAGATTGCTCAAACCAAAGCTGGAATAAAAGTGCACCAGTACAAATATGCCTTGGACTTGCTGAACAAATTCAGAATGAAGGATTACAAAGCAAGCAAAACTCCTTTCCTTTCAGGAGTGAAGCTGGAAGAAGTTGATTCTTCACCTATGGTAAACAATACACTATATAGGTAATTGATTGGATGTTTGTTGTATCTGACACATAATAGACCTGATCTTTGTTATGCAGTAAGTGTGGATTCTAGATACATGGATCAACCTCATGAGATCCATTGGAAATCAGCCAAAAGGATCCTTAACTTTGTTCAGGGAACAAGGACACATGGGATCTTCTATAAAGCAAAATCTGATCTTGATTTGATTGGATTTACTGACAGTGATTGGGCAGGTGATAGCACAGACAGAAAGTCCACATCAGGATATGTGTTCATGCTTGCAGAAGGGCCAATCAGTTGGTCAAGCAAGAAACAGAGTGCCATTGCACTCTCATCTACAGAAGCAGAGTACAGAAGAGTTGTTAATGCAGCAACTCAATGTTTATGGTTGTAGGGTTTACTTGGAGAGTGTGGCTTCAAACCATAGTACTCAACTACTATATACTATGATAACCATATTACCATTCAAATCTACAAAGATCCAGTTCAGAAGCAGAGAAGCAGACACATTGAGATCCATATGCACTACATCAGAGAACTTGTGCATGATGGCACCATTCACCTACTCTTCTGTTCATCTTCAGAACAAGTAGCTGATATCTTCACCAAAGCATTTTGTGAGAAGACCTTCAGCAATCTCAAATCACTGCTGGGGATTGCTGATCATGCTGTGAAGCATGAGTGAAGACAAGATTTCCAAATTTTGTTTACAGTCCATGTTTAAGGGAGGATTTTCCAAAGTTGGTTTTTGCCTCTTTTCTTGTTTAAATGGACACGCAGTATGTAAAGGGTGACTAAGCCTTATTGATAGGTCCTATAATTTTCTGATATTTTACTCATAAGTTAGGCTTAAGGGGGGGTGTTAAAATAATCAACCCATATTTTAACCACTTAGACACTAATTTAATTATTTTTGTCTTATTAGCCTAGTTCATATGTCCCACCTTGTGCAAGTTGTCTTTTACCTATCCATAGTGGTCAAACTTGCCTTATTTGACTCATGTAGTGCATGGGAAAGCCCAAGGAATCAAATCTGCTTTATTCCTGGCCTCCTAGGCACCCTTCTGCTTTTTCTGCTTTATTCCCTGCTTTTTCAGTGTTTTAAGGCAAATGGAAAAGCTAGACTAGGTGAGGTGAACTAGTTTTTTGTCCTCTTCATCCTCCACTCTTTTCTCCTTGCAAAAGAATGTATGATCTGCCATTCCACCACTCTTTAGATTTCCTAAGCCATTTTGTCAATTCGTGAGCTCCATGACAGATTTGGGATTAGCTTTTTACACCTATGGGGGATTTGCTTATTTTTAGTAAGCCTGCTTTATGCTAGATTCGAATTTCTCCTCATGATTTCGAATCCCTGATGTATGGTATTTATTCAGAAACCTATTATGTTACAGGGTTGGGTATTGTACATTGAGTTAATACAGTTTAGTGTTCAGCTCCAATTTCAGTCTCTTTTGTGAGTGATTTTGCATGATCAATTGTTAATTGTTGTGAGTAAAATTAATCTATCACTGGGTTCAATTTCCATAGGTATGACTCCTTTCAAAGCTTAGAGTGGGCACAAGCCAAATGTGACCCATTTTAGGATTGTTGGCTCAAAGGCTTGGGCTAGAATTCCAACTGAAAAGAGAAAGTCTTTGCAGACCCAAAGCCAAAAGTGAATATTTGTTGGGTATTCTAAAGGTACAAGCTGATCAAATTGAGCAGTAACAAAGCTTTCATTGAAATAAGTGTCCAGTTCCAAGAAGAGCCTTTAGTAGCAGTTGAAGTTGGAGAGTCTTCTTCACCACCAGATCCATTGATTGTAAGTGGAGAGACTAATGAGTTTGTTGATTCTGATATGTCTGATAATGATTATTTGATTGCATATCCTAACAGTCCTACAAGATGAAAATGGGCAGAAAAGACCATTCATGCAGCTAGGGAACTAGCTGGAAATCCTAGTGACACTACGAGGACTAGATCTCAGTTTGAGAGTGCCCTTTGTGTGAAAGATCCTTTATTTGTTGAGAAGTGTTATTTGATGGTTGAATAATATCCATAGATATATGAATATGTAGCACATGATCCAAGATGGAAAACATCCATGAAATAAAAATTCAGCTCGCTCCAGAAGAACAACACTTGGGAACTGGTTGATCTTCCCCCAGGGAGGAAGCTAGTTCAATGTAAGTGGGTTTTCAAGACTAATTTTTCTTCTGATGGTTCACCTTTGAAATATAAGGCAATACTGGTAGCCAAGGGCTACTCACAAGTACATGGTATTTACTACAATGAAACCTTTGCACCAGTGGCAAAGATGGACTCCATAAGGCTAGCTTTAGCCATTGCAGCTTCGAAGTAGTGGGAGGTACATCACATGGATGTGAAGTGTGCTTTCCTAAATGGAGATCTCACTGAAGATATTTACATGTAGCAACTTGAAGGGTTTGTTTCTAATCCATCTTTAGTGTGCAGGTTAAAGAAATCATTATATGGGCTCAAGCAAGCCCCCAGGACTCGGTATGCCAAGATTGATGGCTTTCTATTGTCACTGAGTTTTGTTCGATGCAAGTCTAATCCTAATGTCTATTTGAAGCTAATTCATGGTTCTTTGATGATTATTTTCTTGTATGTGTATTACTTTCTGATTACAGGAAGTTCAAAGAAAGAGATTACCTCCTTGAAGGATGCAATGAACCATGCATTTTCTATGACATATTTGGGATTGTTGAGGCAATTCTTGGGTCTCAAAATTGTTCAATCCCAACATGGAATAAAATTACATAAGTCCAAGCATGCCTTAGATTTGTTGAACAATTTCAACATGAAATATTTCAAGCCAAGCAAGACTCTCTTACTTTCAGGAGTTAAGCTTAAGAAAGCAGGTTGTTCTCCTATGGTAAATAATACACTGTATAGGCAGTTGATTGGATGTTTTCTTTATCTTATACACACTCAACCTGATATATATTTTTCAGTTAGTGTGGCTTCAAGATACATGGATCAGCCTAATGAGATCCATTGGAGGGCAGCCCAAAGGATCCTAAACTTTGTTCAAGGAACAAGAACTCATGAGATCTTCTACAAAGCAAAATATGATCTTGATTTGATTGGGTTTACTGACAGTGATTGGGCAAGTGACAACACAGATCGAAAGTCAACATCAGGATATGTGTTCATGCTTTCAGAAGGACCAATCAGCTGGTCAAGCAAGAAGCAGAGTTCCATAGCACCCTCATCTACAGAAGCAGAGTATAGAGGAGTTGTAAATGCAGTAACTCAATGTTTGTGGTTGCAGGGAATACTTGGAGAATAAGGCTTTGAATCAGAGTTTTCAACTATTATCTACTGTGATAATCAGAGCACCATTCGAATCTGCAATGATCCAGTTCAGAGACAGTGAACCAAGCACATTGAGATCTGTTGCCTCCTAATACACAGTTTATGGATCGGGGAAGTCTCCAACCCGCTTTGTGTGTCCTTGGGGGCAAGCAAGAGCTGGGGACCACTGTCACCACAGTCCACAACTCCTCCGTTTAAGCAAGATCCCAACAGAGCCAAGGGGGGAAGTCCCTACGAAAGACTAAGTTCCTGATTTATTAATTAATTACAAATTAAAGGGATCTTATTAAGGTGTGAGGCCAAGGTTTTGAGAGATGACAATCAAACCAATACAAGATGCAATATTTCAATGACAGTCAATCCTTTTAATATAACCAGTGCCTAAGTAATGGAGTCAGAGAGTGCAACTTTCAATGGATGCAGTCTAGGTTAATTATCCCACAGGTTAAGTTATCTAACAATGAGATGAGAACAAACTATGAACAATATACACAGTTATGAAATATTTATGAACAATATTATCAAGATAAATGAAAAATAATATAATCACAATTCAGTAATATGAACAGTATTAAACAGTTGAGTAGTAATATTATGAATAAACTTGATGATGACAATGCTCAGATAAATAGCAGAAAAATGTAAACCAGTTGATTAATATCCATAAGTTGGAAAATTATTAGGTTTGCTTTGCAGGTGAAACAACAACTGAAAGGAAACAAGTGCAATATTGGAGTGAAATGCTGCTGGAGTGAAAATGTTATAGAACCGGTTTTGCAATGTATCTGGTTTATTTTAGGTAGATTTTATTAAGGTTTTTCTTCTTGTAGTTTTAGTTTTCGAACCAGTGGTGTAACTTTCCCTACCACATATCCCCTTAAGCCAAAGAAGAAGTGTTGCTGTGCTCAACAAAGTGGGAACAAAGCCCACCCGTAGCTCGCAGATCACCCCCAAATGCCCTGGCGCCCAACAAGGGAGGACGTACTCGCCGTGAGACCCCCTCGTCTCTCACTCCCCGTGGCTTCCACAGTCACCATTTTTAGTTGGCGAAAAGCAATATGTAGTGGATGCCTATTACTAGAACCTCACTACTCTCTGTCGTATCTCGGAAGACCCCGAAGGGCGATGACCAAGTAGAGGAACAGAGGCTAGTGAAGTTGTTGGTTTATTTTAGGGGTAAATTTTAATCTTGGTGATTAGCATGCAAGGTTAATTTTATACTATCAACAAGATCAACCAAGCGGTATCCCTTATGGGAGATGCTGGTACTTGATCTTGGACTAAAAAATCAAAGTGTGAAGGTTTGTAGTATAAAAAGAAGTTGTTCTAATTAAGCTAAGCCTCCACCTCTCTTGCTTTTCATACCCAACTTGAAGTCCCTAAAGGGAGATGACAAGTTGGGACAGAGGATACACCGGATCAGTGGGTTGTATGGTTACTCCTTTGACAGAAATAAAAATTAGATTTAATTACTTTGAACAGAAACTAGAAAGGAAAATGCAATTAGCTAAAACAATATTTTCACCACACAACAATCTCTGTAGCAGAGATGGTGGGTAAACAGAAATAAAAATTATTAACCTAACCTCACTTCAATCCCTTAAGGGAAGGTGGGTAAACAGAAATAAAACTTGCATTAAAAATAAATCTAAGCAACTAGTGTTCTAGGCTATCTCTACACTACTCATATACATATTTACAACAGCTTTCAAAGTTTTAGAGAATACCCCAAAGAGAAATTCTCTTTCTCTTTGGGGGTTTACAATCTTGTAGAAAAGAGAGGAAAAATTGAGGTTTTTTGGCCTCTTTTGGACCAAAATTTTTCTAGGGATTTTCTAGGAAATTTTAGGCAGAATAACCCCCTCTTCTGTCCATAAACCTGCAACAAACCAGCAACTTTACTTGCTGGAATTTACTGCAGAAACACTAAAACAAAAAGTTAGCACAGATTAATATAAAACCCAGAAAAATTATTGAAAAATCTGAACTTGAAATTTTGGAAAAAATAAAGTTTTAGTGGCCAAAAAATGAATTTTTTGGCCTCTAAATGATATATGAACAACAGATTTATAATTCTATATTAATCTATAATGAAAGAAATCCCTAAAACAAGGGTTTTATTCACTATATAATGAATAAAACCTAGTTTTAGGAGAGAGAAAGAGAGATGGACGAAAATGCAGATTTGAAGATGAAACCCTTGGAGAGATGTCCTTGGCTTAGAAAACCTGTAAACAAATATTAGATCTACAAGAAAATGTAATCCTAGTGATGAATATCTAACAATCTCTACAAAATAATTTTAATAAATTTGCTAAACAATTCACAAAAGAGGGTAAAAATACTTCTACTCTCTAATCTCTCCACAAAATACTTTGTGGAGAGCTAACTAGACTAATACAAATATGCAAAAACCAAATACAAGATACAAGTTACATCAACAGTGGACCATAAAGAATGTAGAACAATAGCACAATGTTCTTCCAAAGAATTTTCTTGATTATGGCCCAACCAGGGCAAGATTTGAGTACAAAAAACCTCTAGGGCTTGAGCAAAATAGCTAGGGCAGAATATTGAAGAAGAGAAGAGAGGAGAGGAAATATTTTTGCAGCATAACAATAGCATGAGAGATTCTTCCAAATGAGGGAGTGAGACCCTCATTATATAGTTGAGGCGCAACCCCAACCCCTTGAAGATCAATGGCCAAGATTAGATCTAGATGTAGATTAGATCTCCACCACTAGATTTAGGTTTGTTGACTTTGCAAGCCATCCACCAATCATAAGCAAGGGTGTCTTTTCAAATCAATGGTCAAAAAGATAGATCCATGTCACAATAAAGCTTAACCCTTAGATCTAGGGTTTCCATGACTCAAGTGGGTCCCCCTTTTGACTCAAATTTTAATTTTATTATTTTTAATTTTATCTTTAATTTTTTAATCTTATATTTTGATTTTTAATTTTTAATTTTTAATTTTTAATCTTTATTTTATCTATTATTTTTTATTTTTATCTTTTTATTTTTTAATCTTTTATTTTTAAAATTTCTATCTTTTTATTCTCTTATTTTTTATTTTTTTATCATTTATTTTTTATTTAATTTTTTATTTTTATCTTTCTTCTTTTATTTTTATTTTTATCTTTTATTTTTATTTTTATCATTTATTTTAATTTTAATTTTTAATCTTTAATTTTTTTTATTTTTATATTTTTTAATTTTTTATTAAGGCAAGGGGGGCACTCAACTTGGGAAATCTTCAAAAAATTATTTTGACCATGGGGGAGTTTATTTAAATAAAAATTAGCTATGATTAGCCACCTCCCAAACTTAATTACCATGGCCTTATTTGATTTTTTCCTTCAAAATCAAATAATTTAATTTTTCACCCTTGAAAATTAGATTAATTTCCTTGGAAAAAATACCTTGTCTTAACCAAAATTGGTCTAACTTCCTAACTCCTTGTCAGAATGACATGGGAATTGAACCAATGGCTTAGGGGGTGTCATAGATTTTTCATTTGCATTCATGGCCCCTATTACAAAATGCCAAGGTTCAATAAATTACATTATTACATCGAAACCTAATTAATTAACCACCAAATGGTAAAGTTAATTAATTAAGAAAAAATAAAAATAGAAATTAAAATCCTAACGAAATTCCGCAAGACTACAAGATATGGATAGCATGGTCATGGACAACAACTTGAAACCTTAACCACCTCATGGGCTTGATTATCAGAACGTCAATTCACCACTTTGGAGGATTGGTGAGTGAAAAACCCAACCAATTAAAATTGTTAATTAAAAAAATTAACTGGAAGGGAAAAAAAACACTCGATGAAGAGGACTTCCCTGATAATAAATTCCATGGTGACATCCTTAGAGGGATGACCCATGATGACATATAAAGTTACATTAATTATCCCACGCAGGGGAGCGGACATTTCGTGTACAAAAGGGGCATAATTGGCCTGCTGAATGAAAAATCCCCAAAATTTTTCCATGGTACAAACTGCACATAATGTACATCTTCAATGTACATGAGGTTGCCACATAGTCGAAATAGGTGGGAAACATCTGGCTCCAACTTGGGGACGTGTGTTCAATCATCGGAGAGCATACGAGAACTCCAGACTCTGCAAACACAAATTCTCACCAATAACCAACATAAGTCCTCATGTAGAAACCAATAAATAATCAATAATGAATAAATGAAATGACTACACAATGATCATACATATATGCATAAATAATTTCAAAGAATGAAATAATACAAAGTTGTTAAAAGAATGCAAGGAGAAATGTTAGAGATACATTACAGAAAGTGTCCTAAGTGTCCCTTAGGACACTAACTATTTATCTTTTTGAGGAAAACCCTGATTTGTGGCTCGTTTGACCCTTTCCTGTTTCTTGTGACTTTGATAGTGCCTCATATCTTTGAAAATTTGCCAAAAGTCCACACTGTCAAAAAACTTCTCATGCCATATTTTGTTAACTTCCTTTATTCTGATTCCATCATTTATATTTTATGGGAAGCTAACAAAAATAACATGATCCTTTACACTATGTACACTGTCCACATTCTGAAAAAGCACTGATTCATTCTGGCATGCCTCGACTATATTTTCTTCTAAAACATTCTGAAAATGATCTGGCACTTTACTGACTTGAGGGGAACTTACTAAAGCCTTGGGTGGCTTATCCTTTTGGGATGGAACTTTTACATTCTCTGCTACAGGAACTGATACCTTTACATTATTGATCCAACCCTCTAAATCTATACTCAAATTATTACTTAAAAATACACTTTGTTTAGGGGTAAGTTCATGGTCACATGTTTCTTCTACTTTGTCCATATTTTTAGTTATGCAAACCATGTCTTTACTATCTTCTACTGAATCCCATAAATCCTCATTATTGTCAAACGCACATTCATGACCAACCATGTTAACTTGTTCCATTCTTTCTCTAGCTGCTAACTTTTTCTTTATAATCTGAAAGAAAATGGGACAAGTCCCTTCCTCATGTGAATCGTCACAAGCCCTACAATAAGGGATTACTGGATCATCAAACCAATTATTTGCTTCCATAGGCTCTGGAGGTCTTTCTTGTTTTTGATAAGGGGGTCCTTTAGGGAGACCCTTTTGCCATCTATCATTTGGCTTATGATTATTACCTTTATCTTTTTCCATGGCAACTATCTTATTATGCATAGATGATAATTGATTAATATAGACTTCTTCCATTTGTTTAATCAATCGGGCGAGCTCTTTGATAGAGTCACCTTGGGGTTCCTGGTTTTGAACTTTCTTAACTTCCTTTGAAAACCCAAGAACATTTGATTTCCCCAAATCTTGCATATTCTTATCTATTTTAATAGCTTTGTCTTGTGCCTCCCTAATATTTGTAGACTCTTTATCCCTTAACTGGTATCTCATTTCCCCTTCAAAAGCTTGAATGTAGAAAATTAAGATGGCATTTTCAGGAGGCTTAATATCTTGAGGGAGACTCTTAACCAATTCATTAAATCTTCTGTTAAATCCTTCCACTGTTTCATTATCTTCCTTATGGCTACAGTGCAAGGCAGTTAACAAGCAATGGTGATCCCTTTTCTCTCCCCATTTATCATTAAAAGATTCAATGATTCCCTTAAGTTCTTTAAACTTGTTATCATCCTGTTCCATAAACCAAACAATGGCTTCTTCCTATAAGGACAAAACAAAGAGTTTAATCTTCACATCCTCATGGTTGTGTGCCATACATCATCTTGCAATACATAAATTGAAATTTCTGATGTGGGCTTTAGCACTTGTAACATTGTCTCCTTGAAAAGAAGGCAACTTATCTATAGCTTTCTCTGGAACTTCATGAGGGTAACCAACAATTTTAGAGAAATCATATGATCTATAATAATTATTCATTGTTAAAGTTGGTTTACTTGGATAAACAACAAAGGCATATTAGAAATTGGCTTCTTCTCCAAGACTTGTAAAGATTATACAGGGAGCAAGTTTGTTTAACTTCCTCTAAAAACTTTTTCAGGATCTAAGAGGGAGCTAAGCAAACCAAAGGGCTCCAAGTAGAATACCTTACTATATATTTTGAAGTTGAGTCGCCACTTGGAGAACAAGTAAACTTACAATATGGTTAAAAGAAAGAAAGAAAAAATTTAAGGTTATTTCAAAAATTTTATTAACACTTTAAAAACGAATTAAATTGAAGAATTAAAAAATTAGATCTAAAATTGTTTAATTAATGTCAAGATGAAGGACAAAAGAATTGTCCCCAGCAACGGCGCCAAAGATGTTGCCGCCTAATAGACACTTTATGACACGGGGAAGTCTCCATGTAATGTCCCGGTTTTGACCCCGTTACATTAGGTGTATATGATGTATATATTGTAATGATCATGGTGTGGAGCTAAAGGCCAAAGCCCCGCCGTTGATCGGTTATGCTATGTTTTGGGATTTTAATTGTCACCGAAGGTCTATCGGGGCATGCGGCATATAATATGTTGGCCATCATGTAAATATGCATCATAATTAATTAATGGACACAACCAGCTACGGTCGCGGCAACTAAATCAAATGGGGCATGATTTCCTAAGGATAAGGGGGGGGGGAAATATTTAACCTATGGGCCAATGGGGAAAAGCCAAATGTCTATGAGAAAACCCATCAAGCTGTCAACTACCTTTCTTGTCTTTTTCCCCAATCATTTATTTCTGCCAGAATGTGGGTGAGTTAGTTATTGCATGGAATGGGAAGAGTATGGGCAAAGAAATTTGAATTGGGCAGAGACCCATTTTTGAAAATCGTGTTCTGACTTCCTTGGCAAGAAAAATGCCCAAAAACGTATGTCATTCTTCCAGGCATCCATGTTTTTCATTTTCCTCACCATTCTCCTTCACGTTGGAGATTTTGGGAGCAGCTGGAATTTTTCCTGTGTCTTTCATTCCACGTTTTTGGTTGCTGGCTTCATTTTTCCCATGGATTGGAGGTCGTTTTTGTAGTGCTGGGGATTGGGTTGTTTTCCTCACGTTTTGGGAGCTGCTGGTGCATTTTTCATTCACGTTTTTGGTAGCTTCATGTGTTTTTACCATCGCTGTGAAGAGCCATTCACGTTTTTGGCTGTCTCACTGACTATTGGTCTCACGCACAGACTATTTTGGGCGTTTTCCCCTGCTGTGAGTTGTGTTCACTGATAAAATTCAGGACTGTGTGTTTTTTCCCCATGTTGTGAGTCGTTTTTGCTGTTACGTATGGGGCTGTGTAGTTCGTTTTTTCCCTGTTTAAGCTGTGAGAGCTGAATTGATTGCCTGAGTGCAATTGTTGGTCTTTGGACTGTTTGAGGAGTAAGGGTGTTGGCTTGGTTTCTTGATAAACCTGGTGTTAGAGACCACACAGACAGAACTAGAGCGATGGTCTTCTTCTCCATCACCCCTGAATAGCACTGGAAGGGAATGCAGGGCCTGAGGGACTGTGTAGCAGAGAAGGGACTGATTCCTTGTGTTGGGTGTGGATGGGTGTCTTAGAGGTCAGGCTAGTTCTGGTGTAGGTGTTCTTGGTTCTGGAATGAGCTCACCAGCTTAACAAATTGCCTTCATCAGCTCCTTAATGGCCTGATAAACCCAACTTTGTTGGTTTGGCTATGTGTTTTGTGTATCCTGGCTATGTGTAAGCCTGCTAGTTCCCTTATTCCTTGGAGAATCATGCCCAGCTCGGGGGTGGCAGCGTTGCTGAGAGATTGATGAGCACGCTGGCCTATGGTTGGGTGGAACGTTGCAGCGACGTAGCTGGTTGCGGAAGGATTCCTTCATAAGATAAGTGCTCTTGTGTAATTTACCTCTGCAATTCTATATTTACTGTAATGAAAATGAAATGAACATGATAAATGCATGATAAATGAATGCTGGCTTAAGTGTGTGATGTTTCCGCTGTGTATGATGTTTAAATTGCATCTGTGAATGATAAAAAATTGTATATGTGCATGTTTTTGCTTCAATGCATTCTACTTCAGCATTATGTTTTACCATTTTACTTCCTGCACATGTTCATGAGGCTGTTAGTATGCTTGGTTAATGCCATGGATCGCGTCCTCCTTGCCGGTCGGAGGCATGGGGACGTGACACTCCAACCCACTTTGTGTGTCCTTGGGGGCAAGCGAGAGCTGGGGACCACTGTCACCACAGTCCACAACTCCTCCGTTTAGGCAAGATCCCAACAGAGCCAAGGGGGGAAGTCCCTACGGAAGACTAAGTTCCTGATTTATTAATTAATTACAAATTAAAGGGATCTTATTAAGGTGTGAGACTAAGGTTTTGAGAGATGACAGTCAAACAAATGCAAGATGCAATATTTCAATGACAGTCAATCCTTTTAATATAACCAGTGCCTAAGTAATGGAGTCAGAGGATGCAACTTTCAATGTATGTAGTCTAGGTTAATTCTCCCACAGGTTAAGTTATCTAACAATGAGATGAGAACAAACTATGAACAATATTATCAAGATAAATGAAAAATAATATAATCACAGTTGAGTAATATGAACAGTATTAAATAGTTGATTAGTAATATTATGAATAAACTTGATGATGACAATGCTCAGATAAATAGCAGAAAAATGTAAACCAGTTGATTAATATCCATAAGTTGAAAAATTATTAGGTTTGCTTTGCAGGTGAAACAACAACTGAAAGGAAACAACTGCAATATTGGAGTGAAATGCTGCTGGACTGAAAATGTTATAGAACCGGTTTTGCAATGTATCTGGTTTATTTTAGGTAGATTTTATTAAGGTTTTTATTCTTGTAGTTTTAGTTTTCGAACCAGTGGTGTAACTTCCCCTACCACATATCCCCTTAAGCCAAAGAAGAAGTACTGCTGTCCTCAACAAAGTGGGAACAAAGCCCACCCGTAGCTCGCAAGTCACCCCCAAATTCCCTGGCGCCCAGCAAGGGAGGACGTACTCACCGTGAGACCCCCTCGTCTCTCACCCCCCGTGGCTTCCAAGGTCACCATTTTTAGTTGGCGAAAAGCAATATGTAGTGGATTCCTATTACTAGAACCTCACTACTCTCTGTCGTATCTCGGAAGACCCCGAAGGGCGATGACCAAGTAGAGGAACAAAGGCTAGTGAAGTTGTTGGTTTATTTTAGGGGTAAATTTTAATCTTGGTGATTAGCATGCAAGGTTAATTTTATACTATCAATAAGATCAACCAAGCGGTATCCCTTATGGGAGATGCTGGTACTTGATCTTGGACTAAAAAATCAAAGTGTGAAGGTTTGTAGCAGAAAAAGAAGTTGTTCTAATTAAGCTAAGCCCCCACCTCTCTTGCTTTTCATACCCAACTTGAAGTCCCTAAAGGGAGATGACAAGTTGGGACAGATGATACACTGGATCAGTGGGTTGTATGGTTACTCCTTTGACAGAAATAAAAATTAGATTTAATTACTTTGAACAGAAACTTGAAAGGAAAATGCAATTAGCTAAAACAATATCTTAACCACACAACAATCTCTATAGCAGAGATGGTGGGTAAACAGAAATAAAAATGATTAACCTAACCTCACTTCAATCCCTTAAGGGAAGGTGGGTAAACAGAAATAAAACTTGCATAAAAAATAAATCTAAGCAACTAGTGTTCTAGGCTATCTCTACACTACTCATATACAGATTTAAAATAGCTTTCAAAGCTTTAGAGAATACCCCAAAGAGAACTTCTCTTTGGGGGTTTAGAATCTTGTAGAAAAGAGAGGAAACATTTAGGTTTTTTGGCCTCTTTTGGACCAAAACTTTTCTAGGAATTTTCTAGGCAATTTTAGGCAGCATAACCCCCTCTTCTGTGCATAAACCTGCAACAAACAAGCAACTTTACTTGCTGGAATTTACTGCAAAAACACTAAAACAGAAAGTTAGCACAGATTAGTATAAAACCCAGAAAAATTATTGAAAAATCTGAACTTGAAATTTTGGAAAAAATAAAGTTTTAGTGGCCAAAAAATGAATTTTTTGGCCTCTAAATGATATATGAACAATAGATTTATAATTCTATACTAATCTATAATGAAAGAAAGCCCTAAAACAAGGGTTTTATTCACTATACAATGAATAAAACCTAATTTTAGGAGAGAGAAAGAGAGATGGACGAAAATGCAGATTTGAAGATGAAACCCTTGGAGAGATGTCCTTGGCTTAGAAAACCTGTAAACAAATATTAGATCTGCAAGAAAATATAAGCCTAGTGATGAATATGTAACAATCTCTACAAAATACTTTGAAGAAATTTGCTAAACAATTCACAAAAGAGGGTAAAAATACTTCTACTCTCTAATCTCTCCACAAAATACTTTGTGGAGAGCTAACTAGACTAATACAAATATGCAAAATCCAAATACAAGATACAAGTTACCTCACCAATGTACCATGAAGAATGTATAACAATAGCACAATGTTCCTTCAAAGAATTTCCTTGATTATGGCCCAACTAGGGAAAGATTTGAGTACAAAAAACCTCTAGGGCTTGAGCAAAATAGCTAGGGCAGAATATTGAAGAAGAGGAGAGGAGAGAAAATATTTTTGCAGCATAACAATAGCATGAGAGATTCTTTAAAATGAGGGAGTGAGACCCTCATTATATAGTTGAGGAGCAACCCCAACCCCTTGAAGATCAACGGCCAAGATTAGATCTAGATCTCCACCTCTAGATCTAGGTTTGTTGACTTTGCAAGCCATCCACCAATCATAAGCAAGGGTGCCTTTTCAAATCAATGGTCAAAAAGATAGATCCATGTCACAATAAAGCTTAACCCTTAGATCTAGGGTTTCCATGACTCAAGTGGGGCCCCTTTTTGACTCAAATTTTAATTTTAATATTTTTAATTTTATCTTTAATTTTTTAATCTTTTATATTTTGATCTTTTATTTTTAATTTTTAGTCTTTATTTTATCTTTTATTTTTTATTTTTTTATTTTTATTTTTTAATCTTTTATTTTTAAAATTTCTATCTTTTTATTCTTTTATCTTTTATTTTATCTTTTTTCTTTTATTGTTATTTTTATCGTTTATTTTAATTTTAATTTTTAATCTTTTATTTTTTTTATTTTTATCTCTTTAAATTTTTTATTAAGGCAAGAGGGGCACCCCACTTGGGAAATCTTCAAAAATTTATTTTGACCATGGGGGGTTTATTTAAATAAAAATTAGCTATGATTAGCCACCTCCCAAACTTAATTACCATGGCCTTATTTGATTTTTTCCTTCAAAATCAAATAAATTAATTTTTCACCCTTAGAAATTAGATTAATTTCCTAGAAAAAGATACCTCATCTTAACCAAAATTGGTCTAACTTCCCAACTCCTTGTCAGAATGACATGGGACTTGAACCAATGGCTTAGCGGGTGTGATATATTTTTCATTTGCATTCATAGCCCCTATTACAAAATTCCAAGGTTCAATAAATTACATTATTACATCGAAACTTAATTAATTAACCACCAAATGGTAAAGTTAATTAATTAAGAAAAAATCAAAATATAAATTAAAATCCTAAAGAAATTCCGCAAGACTATAAGATATGGCTAGCCTGGTCATGGACAACAACTTGAAACCTTAGCCACCTCATGGGCTTGATTATCAGAACGCCAATTCACCACTTTGGAGGATTGGTGAGTGAAAAACCCAACCAATTAAAATTGTTAATTAACAAAATTAACTGGAAGGGAAAAAAACACTCGGTGAAGAGGACTTCCCTGATAATAAAGTCCATGGTGACATCCTTAGAGGAATGACCCATGATGACATATAAAGTTACATTAATTATCCCACGCAGGGGAGCGGACATTTCGTGTACAAAAGGGGCATAATTGCCCTGCTGAATAAAAAATCCCCAGAATTTTTCCATGGTACAAACTGCACATAATGTACATCTTCAATGTACATGAGGTTTCCACCTAGTCGAAATAGGTGGGCAACATCTGGCTCCAACTTGGGAACGTGTGTTCGATCATCGGAGAGCATACGAGAACTCCAGACTCTGCAAACACAAATTCTCACCAATAACCAACATAAGTCCTCATGTAGAAACCAATAAATAATCAATAATGAATAAATGAAATGACTACACAATGATCATACATATATGCATAAATAATTTCAAAGAATGAAATAATACAAAGCTGTTAAAAGAATGCAAGGAAAAAGGTTAGAGATACATTACAGAAAGTGTCCTAAGTGTCCCTTAGGACACTAAGTATTTATCTTTTTGAATAAAAACCTGATTTGTGGCTCGTTTGACCCTTTCCTATTTCTTGTGAATTTGATAGTGCCTCACATCTTTGAAAATTTGCCAAAAGTCCACACTATAAAAAAACTGCTCATGCCATATTTTGTTAACTTCCTTTATTCTGATTCTATCCTTTATATTTTTTGGGAAGCTAACAAAAATAACATGATCCTTTACACTATGTACACTGTCCACATTCTGAAAAAGCACTGATTCATTCTGGCATGCCTCGACTGTCTTTTCTTTTAAAACATTCTGAAAATGATCTTGCACTTTACTCACTTGAGGGGAACTTACTAAAGCCTTGGGTGGCTTATCCTTTTGGGCTGGAACCTTTACATTCTCTGCTACAGGAACTGATACCTTTACATTATTGATCCAACCCTCTAAATCTATACTCAAATTATTACTTCAAAATAAACTTTATTTAGGGGTAAGTTCATGGTCACATGTTTCTTCTACTTTGTCCATATTTTTAGTCATGCAAACCATGTCTTTACTATCTTCTACTGAATCCCATAAATCCTCATTATTGTCAAACAAACATTCATGACCAACCATGTTAACTTGTTCCATTCTTTCTCTAGCTGCTAACTTTTTCTTTATAATCTGAAAGAAAATGGGACAAGTCCCTTCCTCATGTGAATCGTCACGAGCCCTACAATAAGGGATTACTGGATCATCAAACCAATTGTTTGCTTCCATAGGCTCTGGAGGTCTTTCATGTTCTTGATAAGGAGATCCTTTAGGGAGACCCTTTTGCCATCTATCATTTGACTTATGATTATTACCTTTATCTTTTTCCATGGCAACTATCTTATTATGCATAGATGATAATTGATTAATATAGACTTCTTCCATTTGCTTAATCAATCAGGCGAGCTCTTTGATAGAGTCACCTTGGGGTTCCTGGTTTTGAACTTTCTTAACTTCCTTTGAAAACCCAAGAACATTTGATTTCCCCGAATCTTGCATATTCTTATCTATTTTAATAGCTTTGTCTTGTGCCTCCCTAATATTTGTAGGCTCTTTATCCCTTAACTGGTATCTCATTTCCCCTTCAAAAGCTTGAATGTAGAAAATTAAGATGGCCTTTTCAGGAGGCTTAATATATTGAGGGAGACTCTTAACCAATTCATTAAATCTTCTGTTAAATCCTTCCACTGTTTCATTATCTTCCTTATGGCTACAGTGCAAGGCAGTTAACAAGGAATGGTGATCCATTTTATCTCCCCATTTATCATTAAAAGCTTTAATGATTCCCTTAAGGTCTTTAAACTTGTTATCATCCTGTTCCATAAACCAATCAACGGCTTCTTCCTCTAAGGACAAAACAAAGAGTTTCATCTTCACATCCTCATGGTTGTGTTCCATACACCATCTTGCAATACATAAATTGAAATTTCTGATGTGGGCTTTAGCACTTATAACATTGTCTCATTGAAAAGAAGGCAACGTATCTATAGCTTTCTCTAGAACTTCATGAGGTAACCAACAATTTTAGAGAAATAACATGGTCTATAATAATTATTCATTGTTAAAGTTGGTTTACTTGGATAAACAACAAAGGCATATTAGAAATTGGCTTCTTCTCCAAAACTTGTAAAGATTCTACATGGAACAAGTTTGTTTAACTTCCTCTAAAATCCTTTTCAGGATCTAAGAGGGAGCTCAGAAAACCGAAGGGCTCCAGTAGAATACCTTACTAGATATTTTGAAGTGGAGTCGCCACTTGGAGAACAAGTAAAATTGCAATATGGGTAAAAGAAAGAAAAAAAAATAAATTTAAAGTTATTTCAAAAATTTTATTAACACTCTAAAAACGAATTAAATTGAAGAATTAAAAAATTAGATCTAAAATTATTTAAGTAATGTCAAGACCAAGGACAAAAGACTTTTCTCTGGCAACGACACCAAAGATGTTTCCGCCTAATACACACTTTATGACACGGGGAAGTCTCCAACCTACTTTGTGTGTCCTTGGGAGCAAGCGAGAGCTGGGGAGCACTATCACCACAGTCCACAACTCCTCTGTTTAGGCAAGATCCCAACAGAGCCAAGGGGGGAAGTCCCTACGGAAGACTAAGTTCCTGATTTATTAATTAATTACAAATTAAAGGGATCTTATTTAGGTGTGAGGCCAAGGTTTTGAGAGATGACAGTCAAACCAATGCAAGATGCAATATTTCAATGACAGTCAATCCTTTTAATATAACCAGTTCCTAAGTAATGGAGTCAGAGAATGCAACTTTCAATGGATGCAGTCTAGGTTAATTATCCCACAGGTTAAGTTATCTAACAATGAGATGAGAACAAACAATGAACAATATACACAGTTATGAAAGATTTATGAACAATATTATCAAGATAAATGAAAAATAATATAATCACAGTTGAGTAATATGAACAGTATTAAACAGTTGATTAGTAATATTATGAATAAACTTGATGATGACAATGCTCAGATAAATAGCAGAAAAATGTAAACCAGTTGATTAATATCCATAAGTTGGAAAATTATTAGGTTTGCTTTGCAGGTGAAACAACAACTGAAAGGAAACAAGTGCAATATTAGAGTGAAAGGCTGCTGGAGTGAAAATGTTATAGAACCGGTTTTGCAATGTATCTTGTTTATTTTAGGTAGATTTTATTAAGGTTTTTGTTCTTGTAGTTTTAGTTTTCGAACCAGTGGTGTAACTTCCCCTACCACATATCCCATTAAGCCAAAGAAGAAGTACGGATGTGCTCAACAAAATGGGAACAAAGCCCACCCGTAGCTCGTAGGTCACCCCCAAATGCCCTGGCGCCCAACAAGGGAGGACGTACTCACCATGAGACCCCCTCGTCCCTCACCCCCCATGGCTTCCAAGGTCACCGTTTTTAGTTGGCGAAAAGCAATATGTAGTGGATGCCTATTACTAGAACCTCACTACTCTCTGTCGTATCTCGGAAGACCCCGAAAGGCGATGACCAAGTAGAGGAACAGAGGCTAGTGATGTTGTTGGTTTATTTTAGGGGTAAATTTTAATCTTGATGATTAGCATGCAAGGTTAATTTTATACTATCAACAAGATCAACCAAGCGGTATCTCTTATGGGAGATGCTGGTACTTGATCTTGGACTAAAAAATCAAAGTGTGAAGGTTTGTAGCAGAAAAAAAAGTTATTCTAATTAAGCTAAGCCCCCACCTCTCTTGCTTTTCATACCCAACTTGAAGTCCCTAAAGGGAGATGACAAGTTGGGACAGAGGATACACCGGATTAGTGGGTTGTATGGTTACTCTTTTGACAGAAATAAAAATTAGATTTAATTACTTTGAACAGAAACTTGAAAGGAAAATGCAATTAGCTAAAACAATATCTTAACCACACAACAATCTCTGTAGCAGAGATGGTGGGTAAACAGAAATAAAAATGATTAACCTAACCTCACTTCAATCCCTTAAGGGAAGGTGGGTAAACGGAAATAAAACTTGCATAAAAAATAAATCTAAGCAACTAGTGTTCTAAGCTATCTCTACACTACTCATATACAGATTTACAACAGCTTTCAAAGCTTTAGAGAATACCCCAAAGAAAAATTCTCTTTGGGGGTTTACAATCTTGTAGAAAAGAGAGGAAAAATTGAGGTTTTTTGGCCTCTTTTGGACCAAAACTTTTCTAGGGATTTTCTAGGCAATTTTAGGCAGCATAACCCCCTCTTCTGTGCATAAACCTGCAACAAACCAACAACTTTACTTGCTAGAATTTACTGCAAAAACACTAAAACAGAAAGTTAGCACAGATTAGTATAAAACCCAGAAAAATTATTGAAAAATCTGAACTTGAAATTTTGGAAAAAATGAAGTTTTAGTGGCAAAAAAATGAAGTTTTAGTGGCCAAAAAATGAATTTTTTGGCCTCTAAATGATATATAAACAACAGATTTATAATTCTATACTAATCTATAATGAAAGAAAGCCCTAAAACAAGGGTTTTTTTCACTATACAATAAATAAAACCTAATTTTATGAGAGAGAAAGAGAGATGGACGAAAATGCAGATTTGAAAATGAAACCCTTGGAGAGATGTCACTGGCTTAGAAAACCTGTAAAGAAATATTAGATCTGCAAGAAAATGTAAGCCTAGTGATGAATATCTAACAATCTCTACAAAATACTTTGAAGAAATTTGCTAAACAATTCACAAAAGAGGGTAAAAATACTTCTACTCTCTAATCTCTCCACAAAATACTTTGTGGAGAGCTAACTAAACTAATACAAATATGCAAAAACCAAATACAAGATACAAGTTACCTCAACAATAGACCATGAAGAATGTAGAACATTAGCACAATGTTCCTCCAAAGAATTTCCTTGATTATGGCCCAACTATGGCAAGATTTGAGTACAAAAAACCTCTAGGGCTTGAGCAAAATAGCTATGGCAGAATATTGAAGAAGAGAAGAGAGGAGATGAAATATTTTTGCAGCATAACAATAGCATGAAAGATTCTTCCAAATGAGGGAGTGAGACCCTCATTATATAGTTGAGGAGCAACCCCAACCCCTTGAAGATCAATGGCCAAGATTACATTTAGATCTAGATTAGATCTCCACCACTAGATCTAGGTTTGTTGACTTTGCAAGTCATTCACCAATCATAAGCAAGGGTGCCTTTTCAAATCAATGGTAAAAAAGATAGATCCATGTCACAATAAAGCTTAACCCTTAGATCTAGGGTTTCCATGACTCAAGTGGGGCTCCCTTTTGACTCAAATTTTAATTTTATTATTTTTAATTTTATCTTTAATTTTTTAATCTTTTATATTTTGATCTTTTAGTTTTAATTTTTAATTTTTAATCTTTATTTTATCTTTTATTTTTTATTTTTATCTTTTTATTTTTTAATTTTTTATTTTTAAAATTTCTATCTTTTTATTCTTTTATTTTTTATCTTTTATCTTTTATTTAATTTTTTATTTTATCTTTTATTTTGATCTTTGTTATTTTATTTTTATTTTTATCGCTTATTTTAATTTTAATTTTTAATCTTTTTTAATTTTTTATTAAGGCAAGAGGGGCACCCCACTTGGGAAATCTTCAAAAAATTATTTTGACCATGGGGGGTTTTATTTAAATAAAAATTAGCTATGATTAGTCATCTCCCAAACTTAATTACCATGGCCTTATTTGATTTTTTCCTTCAAAATCAAATAATTTAATTTTTCACCCTTGGAAATTACATTAATTTCCTAGAAAAAAATACATTGTCTTAACCAAAATTGGTCTAACTTCCCAACTCCTTGTCAGAATGACATGAGACTTGAACCAATGGCTTAGGGGGTGTCATAGCTTTTTCATTTGCATCCATAGCCCCTATTACAAAATTCCAAGGTTCAATAAATTACATTATTGCATTGAAACTTAATTAATTAACCACCAAATGGTAAAGTTAATTAATTTAGAAAAAATCAAAAAAGAAATTAAAATCCTAACGAAATTACGCAAGACTACAAGATATGGCTAGCATGGTCATGGACAACAACTTGAAACCTTAGCCACCTCATGCGCTTGATTCTCAGAACGCCAATTCACCACTTTGGAGGATTGGTGAGTGAAAAACCCAACTAATTAAAATTGTTAATTAACAAAATTAACTGAAAGGGAAAACAAACACTCGGTGAAGAGAACTTCCGTGATAATAAATTCCATGGTGACATCCTTAGAGGAATGACCCATGATGACATATAAAGTTACATTAATTATCCCACGAAGGGGAGCGGACATTTCGTGTACAAAAGGGGCATAATTGCCCTGCTGAATGAAAAATTCCCAAAATTTTTCCATGGTACAAACTGCACATAATGTACATCTTCAATGGACATGAGGTTGCCACCTAGTTGAAATAGGTGGGCAACATCTAGCTCCAACTTGGATATGTGTGTTCGATCATCGGAGAGCATACAAGAACTCCAAACTCTGCAACCACAAATTCTCACCAATAACCAACATAAGTCCTCATGTAGAAACCAATAAATAATCAATAATGAATAAATGAAATGACTACACAATGATCATACATATATGCATAAATAATTTCAAAGAATGAAATAATACAAAACTGTTAAAAGAATGCAAGGAAAAGGGTTAGAGATACATTACAGAAAGTTTCCTAAGTGTCCCTTAGGACACTAAGTATTTATCTTTTTGGAGAAAAACCTGATTTGTGGCTCGTTTGACCCTTTCCTGTTTCTTGTGACTTTGATAGTGCCTCACATCTTTCAAAATTTGTAAAAAGTCTACACTACCAAAAAACTGCTCATGCCATATTTTGTTAACTTCCTTTATTCTGATTCCATCCTTTATATTTTCTGGGAAGCTAACAAAAATAACCTGATCCTTTACACTATGTACACTGTCCACATTCTGAAAAAACACTGATTCATTCTGGCATGCCTCGACTGTCTTTTCTTCTAAAACATTCTGAAAATGATTTGGCACTTTACTGACTTGAGGGAAACTTACTAAAGCCTTGGGTGGCTTATCCTTTTGGGCTGGAACCTTTACATTCTCTGCTACAGGAACTGATACGTTTACATTATTGATCCAACCCTCTAAATCTATACTCAAATTATTACTTGAAAATACACTTTGTTTAGGGGTAAGTTCATGGTCACATGTTTCTTCTACTTTGTCCATATTTTTAGTCATGCAAACCATGTCTTTACTATCTTCTACTGAATCCCACAAATCCCCATTATTGTCAAACACACATTCATGACCAACCATGTTAACTTGTTCCATTCTTTCTCTAGCTGCTAACTTTTTCTTTATAATCTGAAAGAAAATGGGACAAGTCCCTTCCTCATGTGAATCGTCACAAGCCCTACAATAAGGGATTACTGGATCATCAAACCAATTGTTTGCTTCCATAGGCTCTGGAGGTCTTTCATGTTCTTGATAAGGAGATCCTTTAGGGAGACCCTTTTGCCATCTATCATTTGGTTTATGATTATTACCTTTATCTTTTTCCATGGAAACTATCTTATTATGCATATATGATAATTGATTAATATAGACTTCTTCCATTTGCTTAATCAATCAGGTGAGCTCTTTGATAGAGTCACCTTGGGGTTCCTGGTTTTGAACTTTCTTAACTTCCTTTGAAAACCCAAGAACATTTGATTTCCCCGAATCTTGCATATTCTTATCTATTTTAATAGCTTTGTCTTGTGCCTCCCCAACATTTGTAGGCTCTTTATCCCTTAACTGGTATCTCATTTCCCCTTCAAAAGCTTGAATGTAGAAAATTAAGATGGCCTTTTCAGGAGGCTTAATATCTTGAGGGAGACTCTTAACCAATTCATTAAATCTTCTGTTAAATCCTTCCACTGTTTCATTATCTTCCTTATGGCTAGAGTGCAAGGTAGTTAACAAGGAATGGTGATCCCTTTTATCTCCACATTTATCATTAAAAGCTTCAATGATTCCCTTAAGGTCTTTAAACTTGTTATCATCATCTTCCATAAACCAATCAAGGGCTTCTTCCTCTAAGGACAAAACAAAGAGTTTCATCTTAACATCCTCATGGTTGTGTGCCATACACCATCTTCCAATACATAAATTGAAATTTTTGATGTGGGCTTTAGCACTTGTAACATTGTCTCCTTGAAAAGAAGGCAAGTTATCTATAGCTTTCTCTGGAACTTCATGAGGGTAACCAACAATTTTAGAGAAATCACATGGTCTATAATAATTATTCATTGTTAAAGTTGGTTTACTTGGATAAACAACAAAGGCATATTAGAAATTGGCTTCTTCTCCAAGACTTGTAAAGATTCTACAGGGAGCAAGTTTGTTTAACTTCCTCTAAAAGCCTTTTCAGGATCTAAGAGGGAGCTAAGCAAACCAAAGGGCTCCAGGTAGAATACCTTACTATATATTTTGAAGTGGAGTCGCCACTTGGAGAACAACTAAACTTCCAATATGGGTAAAAGAAAGAAAGAAAAAAATTTAAGGTTATTTCAAAAATTTTATTAACACTTTAAAAACAAATTAAATTGAAGAATTAAAAAATTAGATCTAAAATTATTTAATTAATGTCAAGACCAAGGACAAAAGACTTGTCCCCGGCAACGGCGCCAAAGATGTTGCCGCCTAATGCACACTTTATGACACGGGGAAGTCTCCAACCCGCTTTGTGTGTCATTGGGGGCAAGCGAGAGCTGGGAACAACTGTCACCACAGTCCACAACTCCTCCGTTTAGGCAAGATCCCAACGGAGCCAAGGGGGGAAGTCCCTACGGAAGACTAAGTTCCTGATTTATTAATTAATTACAAATTAAAGGGATCTTATTAAGGTGTGAGGCTAAGGTTTTGAGAGATGACAGTCAAACAATTGCAAGACGCAATATTTCAATGACATTCAATCCTTTTAATATAACCAATGCCTAAGTAATGGAGTCAGAAAATGCAACTTTCAATGGATGCAGTCTAGGTTAATTATCCCACAGGTTAAGTTATCTAACGATGAGACGAGAACAAACTATGAACAATATACACAGCTATGAAAGATTTATGAACAATATTATCAAGATAAATGAACAATAATATAATCACAGTTGAGTAATATGAACAGTATTAAACAGTTGAGCAGTAATATTATGAATAAACTTGATGATGACAATGCTCAGATAAATAGCAGAAAAATGTAAACCATTCGATTAATATCCATAAGTTGGAAAATTATTAGGTTTACTTTGTAGGTGAAACAACAACTGAAAAGAAACAAGTGCAATATTGGAGTGAAATGCTGCTGGAGTGAAAATGTTATAGAACCGGTTTTGCAATGTATCTGGTTTATTTTAGGTAGATTTTATTAAGGTTTTGCTTCTTGTAGTTTTAGTTTTCGAACGAGTGGTGTAACTTCCCCTACCACATATCCCCTTAAGCCAAAAAATAAGTGCTGATGTGCTCAACAAAGTGGGAACAAATCCCACCCGTAGCTCGCAGATCACCCCCAAATGCCCTTACGCCCAACAAGGGAGGATGTACTCGCCGTGAGACCCCCTCATCTCTCACCCCCCGTGGCTTCCAAGGTCACCATTTTTAGTTGGCGAAAAGCAATATGTAGTGGATGCCTATTACTGGAACCTCACTACTCTCTGTCGTATCTCGGAAGACCCCGAAGGGCGATGACTAAGTAGAGGAACAGAGGCTAGTGAAGTTGTTGGTTTATTTTAGGGGTAAATTTTAATCTTGGTGATTAGCATGCAAGGTTAATTTTATACTATCAACAAGATCAACCAAGCGGTATCCCTTATGGGAGATGTTGGTACTTGATCTTGGACTAAAAAAACAATGTGTGAAGGTTTGTAGCAGAAAAAGAAGTTGTTCTAATTAAGCTAAGCCCCCACCTCTCCTGCTTTTCATACCCAACTTGAAGTCCCTAAAGGGAGATGACAAGTTGGGACAGAGGACACACCGGATCAGTGGGTTGTATGGTTAATCCTCTGACAGAAATAAAAATTAGATTTAATTACTTTGAACAAAAACTTGAAAGGAAAATGCAATTAGCTAAAACAATATCCTAACCACACAACAATCTCTGTAACAGAGATAGTGGGTAAACAGAAATAAAAATGATTAACCTAACCTCACTTCAATCGCTTAAGGGAAAGTGGGTAAACAGAAATAAAACTTGCATAAAAAATAAATCTAAGCAACTAGTGTTCTAGGCTATCTCTACACTACTCATATACAGATTTAAAATAGCTTTCAAAGCTTTAGAGAATACCCCAAAGAGAAGTTCTCTTTGGGGGTTTACAATCTTGTAGAAAAGAGAGAAAAAATTGAGGTTTTTTTGCCTCTTTTGGACCAAAACTTTTCTAGGGTTTTTCTAGGCAATTTTGGGCAGCATAACCCCCTCTTCTGTGCATAAACCTGCAACAAACCAGCAACTTTACTTGCTGGAATTTACTGCAGAAACACTAAAACAGAAAGTTAGCACAGATTAGTATAAAACCCAGAAAATTATTGAAAAATATGAACTTGAAATTTTGGAAAAAATGAAGTTTTAGTGGCAAAAAAATGAATTTTTGGCCTCTAAATAATATATAAACAATAGTTTTATAATTCTATATTAATATATAATGAAAGAAAGCCCTAAAACAAGGGTTTTATTCACTATATAATGAATAAAACGTATTTTTAGGAGAGAGAAAGAGAGATGGACGAAAATGCAGATTTGAAGATGAAACCCTTGGAGAGATGTCCTTGGCTTAGAAAACCTGTAAACAAATATTAGATCTGCAAGAAAATGTAAGCCTAGTGATGAATATCTAACAATATCTACAAAATACTTTTAAGAAATTTGCTAAACAATTCACAAAAGAGGGTAAAAATACTTCTACTCTCTAATCTCTCCACAAAATACTTTGTCGAGAGCTAACTAGATTAATACAAATATGCAAAAACCAAATATAAGATACAAGTTACCTCAACAATGGACCATGAAGAATGTAGAACAATAGCACAATGTTCCTCCAAAGAATTTCTTTGATTATGGCCCAACTAAGGCAAGATTTGAGTACAAAAAGCCTCTAGGGTTGAGCAAAATAGCTAGGGCAGAATTTTGAAGAAGAGAAGAGAGGAGAGGAAATATTTTTGCAGCATAACAATAACATGAAAGATTCTTCCAAATGAGGGAGTGAGACCCTCGTTATATAGTTGAGGAGCAACCCCAACCCCTTGAAGATCAATGGCCAAGATTAGATTTAGATCTAGATTAGATCTCCACCACTAGATCTAGGTTTGTTGACTTTGCAAGCCATCCACCAATCATAAGCAAGGGTGCATTTTCAAATCAATGGTAAAAAAGATAGATCCATGTCACAATAAAGTTTAACCCTTAGATCTAGGGTTTCCATCACTTAAGTGGGGCCCCCTTTTGACTCAAATTTTAATTATATTATTTTTAATTTTATTTTTAATTTTTTAATCTTTTATTTTTTGATCTTTTATTTTTAATTTTTAATTTTTAATCTTTATTTTATCTTTTATCTTTTATTTTTATCTTTTTATTTTTTGATCTTTTATTTTTAAAATTTCTATCTTTTTATTATTTTATTTTTTATCTTTTATCTTTTATTTAATTTTTTATTTTATCTTTTATTTTTATCTTTGTTCTTTTATTTTAATTTTTATCGTTTACTTTAATTTTAATTTTTAATCTTTTATTTTTTATTTTTAATCTTTTTTAATTTTTTATTAAGACAAAAGGGGCACCTGACTTGGGAAATCTTCAAAAATTTATTTTGACCATGGAGGGTTTATTTAAATAAAAATTAACTATGATTAGCCACCTCCCAAACTTAATTACCATGGCCTTATTTGATTTTTTCCTTCAAAATCAAATAATTTAATTTTTCACCCTTGGAAATTAGATTAATTTCGTAGGAAAAAATACCTTGTCTTAACCAAAATTGGTCTAACTTCCCAACTCCTTGTCAGAATGACATGGGACTTGAACCAATGGCTTAGGGGGTGTCATAGCTTTTTCATTTGCATTCATAGCCCCTATTACAAAATTTCAAGGTTCAATAAATTACATTATTACATCGAAACTTAATTAATTAACCACCAAATGGTAAAGTTAATTAATTAAGAAAAAATCAAAATATAAATTAAAATCCTAACGAAATTACGCAAGACTACAAGATATGGCTAGCATGGTCATGGAAAACAACTTGAAACCTTAGCCACCTCATGGGCTTGATTATCAGAACGTCAATTCACCACTTTGGAGGATTGGTGAGTGAAAAACTCAACCAATTAAAATTGTTAATTAACAAAATTAAATGGAAGGGAAAAAAAACACTTGGTGAAGAGGACTTCCCTGATAATAAATTCCATGGTGACATCCTTAGAGGAATGACCCATGATGACATATAAAGTTACATTAATTATCCCACGCAGGGGAGCGGACATTTCATGTACAAAAGGGGCATAATTGCCCTGCTGAATGAAAAATCCCCAGAATTTTTCCATGGTACAAACTGCACATAATGTACATATTCAATATACATGAGGTTTCCACCTAGTTGAAATAGGTGGGATACAAGATCCACATGCACTACATCAAACATCTTGTGCATGATGGTACCATTCATCTACTCTTCTGTGCATATTCAGAACAAGTAGCAGACATCTTCACCAAAGTTTTTTGTGAGAAGACATTCAACAATCTCAAATCACTGCTGGGGATTGCTGATCATGCTATGAAGCATGATTGATGACTAGATTTCCAAATTTTGTTTTTTCTGTCCATGTTTAAGGGAGGATTTTCCCACCGGGTTTTTTCCTCTTTCCGTGGTTGTATGGACAAGAAGTATGTAAAGGGTGACTAAGCTTTATTGCTAGGCCCTATAGTTTTCTAATATTTACTCATAAATTCAGGCTTAACAAGGGGTGTTAGAATAATCAACCCATAGCTACCTACCTTAGACATTAATTAAATCGTTTTTGTCTTATTACCTAGTCTCCTAGATTCCACTCTATGCTAGTTGCCTTCTACATGTCCTAGAATTCAACACATGTCAAAAATGAGTCATGGAGCACTTGGGAAACTTCTTGGAGACCCATTTTAGCATGTCTACTTTATTCCAGATCCTCCAAAGTGCATATCTTCTTTTTATGAAAAGCTGCCTATTTTATTGAGAATTAAGGCAAAAGGAAAAGCTAGACTAGGTGTAGTTGACTTGTTTTTTGCCCACACCATCCTCCCTCTTTTTCTCCTAATAAAAGAATGTATGGGTTTTCTTCACATCTCTCATTAGATTTCCTACTTTACTTATCCAATTCGTGAGCATATTGGTGGATTTGGAAACTGCTTTATGCACCTAAGGGGGATTTGACTAGATTTAGTAAGCCTATTTTTTTACCTTTTTAAATGGAATCCTTATGCATTTGAATCTCTCATGTAATTATATATTGCAGCAACCTATTACTTCAAAAGGTTGGCTATTGTACACTTATTCAATACAGATTGGTGTTATGCTCCAATTTTAGTCTCGTTTGATGTTAATTTTGCATGTTTGATTAGCAATTTTGTGAGTGTAATTGTTCTATCTCTTGGGTTCAATTTCCAGTCTTTGATCCCAATATCCTGCAGATTTTGATATGTCATAAAATTCAAGAAATTCACATCATTATGGGCAGTATTCAGAGATTTCTTTTCCATGGTTTCATTTGCTAATTTCAATCTTTGAGCAGCAAAATTTACTAGTGCACTTTCATCATCGATACAATTTAAATAATGTCTAAATTTAGTGATTTCTACAGACAAAGTATCCGAGATCAAATGTTTAGCTCCTTGTAAAGGATATTTTCCTATATTTCTCTCTTTTAATTCATTGAATTTTTTCTATAATTGGCTCTTCTCATTCCACGCTTTGTTCTTCTCTTCAATACTTTTAGCCAATTCTGACTTGATCTTTTAATTCTCATCCTTTAATTTCTACTTCCTCCAAACTCACCTGAGACATGGGAACTAGTAAAGCATCTGCAGAAAATTCATTTAATGGTTTTTCAACATTAACAAGGGGTTCATCAGTATCAACGAAAGGTTGATTCATCAATTCCTCCATAACCTATTTTTCATCATTTTGATCTTTTTTCAACCTTGCAATTTGGGTTATCAACTCAGATTTTTATGTTTCCCACTTGTCTTTTTCCTCCTGCATCTTCAATAATTTTCCTTTATAATCCATCATTTCCTGGCAGACTTTCTCTTATCCTTCCTGTAATGTAAACAATTCTAAAGATTGAACATGTTCAGTGTTAGGGACCTTGAGCTTCTTTTTCAACACTTGAATGGTATTATCTTTATCTTCTAGAATCTTCTTCGTTGCTTGCACATTATTTGGTTCAGTCCCTAAGATTATGATATCTCTCTGTAGCTTCTTTATTTGAATAAACTTGGCTTTATTTTCAACTTTCTCATGTTTTAATTGAATTTCCATTTTATATACAAGAGATTGCAATCTAGTAACTTTCACAGTTACATGTAACAAATCAGAATAAATGACACCTCCGTTTTGTTTGTGGAGTTGTAATTTATCAGGAACACTAATTTTGTCTAGCTTCACCTCCATCTTGGACACCTTCTTATCACTTACCACAACAAATTTTAGGGTATTTCTCTCTGCATCTTGAGTAGAAATCAATGAAGTTTTTTTATTGATTAATTTCCTAACTCGGGGAAGCATATTCTTAGTTTCCTCCAATTACTGCATTTCTTTATCACCATAACCTGTCATCAGCTCTGTCCTAGATTTGTAACGAGAACTAGATTCTGTTTTACCTTCATCTCCAAAAAAATATTGCTGCATTTGCATAGACTTTTTCTGAAACAAAACCATTTTCTTTAAATCTTCTGAAAATATTTCTTCTGAAATGGTTAGCCCATTCTGAGGATGCGATTTGGTTTTTTTATTGGAAATATTTTCATCTAAGTCCATGCCATCGACTTCGAAAAGAGACCTTTTATTCATAACACCGGAATTAACAGACATTTGAACTGTTAAAGTCAATTTGTACCTCTTATCTTCATTAGCTTATGTCATCTCTTCTTTCATAACTTCTGCATTTTCTTCAAAATTAGACAAATTTGGCATTTTATCTAATCCCTCAATAATTTTATGATCAAATGGTTTGTTTTTGTTCAGTTGTCTTCTCTGAGAAATAATCTGGTGTGGGTCACAATTCATTTTTTCCTCTTTTTGAAAGTCCATAACTTCCAATAATTTCTCAATCACCAACAGAGTGATTTTGCTCTTAAAAATGAAAGGACCAACCTTGAGAGGGAGTTTAACATCAGAATATTTTTTAAACGCTCTGAAGTGTTCCTCTTCTACACACAACCTTTGTCTCATGAAATCTAATGAAAATACTCTTGACATTAAAAGGGATGGTAACCTATATGGTTCTCTAGTGAATCCATACACTCTTATAACAGTAAATTCTTTGTGTAAAAACCAATCTCGTGTTATGTCTTCTGAAGAATATTGCTACATGATTCTCATGTCTTCCAATACTCTAGGTAAGACATCATTGAAAATAATTTTATATAGCCATAATCGTATTCACAAACTCAAACATGTTGATCTGTTTTGGAACGTTTGGAGAAAACATGGTAGATAAGAACTGTAACTCTAACACATTTGAACACAATAACATGTTCAACAAATATGACTGGTACCTGAAGAATCTAACTTTAGGAAACTCAACTAATTGGGTATTGATTACTTCGGCTAAAAAATCATCAAGATTGAAACAAGGGACTAAATTTGATTCATGGTCATTCGAACCTATACTTAGCAAAAAACCCAAAATTACTTCACTGACATGCTTATCATCATCTAGACCCGAAAATTGACTAATCATTGACATGACCAATTCGACTTCATCTTTGAAAATACTGACATTGTATGGCAAAAATAAACCCTCTAACGACTGACCAACTTTTAAGATATTAGACAAGAACTAACATCTAACTTCAATTTCTCACTTTTTCTACAACTCAATCAAGACTTGTTCATTGAAGGACTCAGAATTTACAGGAAAATTATCAGGCAGGCTTAACATCTCATGGATAGATTTCACATCAATTCTACAGAGGATTTTTGAAGTTGTACAACTCATAATAACCCTTTCAGAAGATGAATAACTGTTTGCACACCACTCGACGAATTCAAGGAAAGGTAGGGTTTGTTCGATAGCAAAGTAATACAGGAAGGAATTGCAGACATTTAGGATATCATTTCCATGTGACTTATACTGCCATAAACGTTCTTTTGATACTGATACACTGAATACAGACAGAATAGGGTCAAACACTTTCCTTTCTCTATCAATAACCACTTATTCTCTTTCATCCAAAACCCTGCACAATATCCCTGAACTCTACTCCTTCTCCATAATAAAACAATGGCAATAAGTCTTCAACAGGAATCTCAGAGTTTTAAGGCTTACCTAGTAATTGTCAGATATGTAAGAATTGACTTTCGAAAAACGATGGCGCACTGTCCCTTCTTCTTTTCACCGGAAACGTGCAAACAAAAATAACTTTACCTTGGTCAAATCACCTTTTATACAATGAATAATGATTCCATGACACCCAACAAGTTGTTTCTCCTTTACCACTTTCCTTAGTGGATCTCACTAAAAAATGCCATGTGGAAAGCGGTTTGAATTCCGCTATCGCTCATCCATTTTAATTATCTCACAAGTTTGAGCTCCAAATTAGACTATAACCGTTGATAAGATTTCCTCCCTTATTCGATCAAATCCACTCTATGCAATCTGCCATCCTTTCTCCTCATTCAACCTTGCATCTCCACATCGTGGATTACTTTATGACCATAGATTTACTCTTCTTTATCTCATTCCCATTGATTTTGTTATCTTGTTAACCCATTCCGCTCTCTGTCAAAACTTCTTTCTCATGTGACTTTTTTCAACGGATCAATTTGCAACCATAGATCTGCACGATCACAAATCTACACCCTCCAATTGTACAGTAAATTAATCAAAGTGCACATTTTGATAAAGGCTCATGAATACTAACCTTATACCAACTTTTAATATATGCCTTTATCATTTCTTGATCATATCTTTTTCAATTGTTCAACATAAAGGGTGCTAACAACTAGCTCCAATTGGGGATGATATCCTCCCTCTAAGGTATCAAAGAACTCATAGACTAGGTGCCTGCTTTTGACTTTTGTATCTAAAAACCTCCAAACTTTTATTTTTTCAAATATATATATTTTTTAAAATAAGGAAAATGGCGTCCCTCCAAAATCTTAGGGCCTTCACTCTAGGCTTCAAATCTATTCGATTCGCCATCTTTACTATTTTCCTAAGATTAGATAAATACTTACAAAATATGGTACAAATTTTACCTTCCGCCTTAGGAAATATAGTGTTTTAAAAATCTTCCATTAGCATGGTCACTATCTAGCAAAACCCCAGTTTGATATTCTAGAATGAATGCATTTTCGCCTCTGTGACCTGTAATAACATAAGGACCTACCCACATGTGGTCAAATTTTCCATGCTTATCTTCTGTAGGAGCGTCCCATTTTAATACCAAGTCATCAATTTGGAACTATTCTTCTTTCACCCTTTTATCAAAGGTATTTTTCATTTTTTCTTGATGTATCTGCACTTTATCATAATCTTTATTTATTTGCTCCTCCAATTCGATAATTTGGTTTATTATTCTCTACATATGGTTTGGCTCATCCTGTTGTTCCTAAAAAAAATTCATAACCGGTACACCCAACGATGCTGGAAAAATGACTTCAGTTCCATACACCAATTGAAAAGGAGACATTCCAATTGCCCTTTTAGTGCTAATTCTATCAGCCCACAAAGCATACTTAAACTTGGTGTGCCAAGCTCTTTTCTTATCTTCTAACAACTTCTTAATAATTATTACCAAACTCTTATTAGAAGACTATGCCAGTCCATTTCCCTATGGATAGTAAGCAGTTGAATGATTCAGACTGATATGATATTTATGACAAAAAATAATCATCTTTTTGGACTTAAAAGCTATTGCATTGTCAGTCACAATTATTCTGGGACAACCAAACCTAGCCGATATATTTTCTTCAAGAAAATCCATAATCACTGTCTCAGTAGCTCTCCTGGTAGGTATTGCTTCAATCCACTTCATGAAATAGTCTGTAACTGTTAAAATCCATTTATTTTGTCCTAAAGAATTTGGGTTTATTTCTCCAATAAAATACAAACCCCACTGCTGAAAAGGAGCTTCTACTGTTATTGGATTAAGAGGAAGTGGAATCACCTTTCTCTTACCATTAAAAAGCTGGCATTAATGACATGTACTAGTTTCTTTGTACACATCTGAAAATAATGGTGGCCAATAAAAACCAGCTCTCAAAATTTTGTTTGTTGTCACTTTCCAAGAGTGATGTCCCCCACAATCTCCTTTATGAAATACCTTCATCATTTGTTGGGATTCATTTTCCAAAAGGCAATTAATTAACACACCCCCAGGATCGTTCCAATAAAGATACCGATTTAAAATACATAATTTAGCAACTTTCAACTTCACAGATCTTGCTCTAGTTTTACTTAATCCTGCAGGAGCTTGTAAGTTTTGAATAACATGAACTATATCAGAATAGCATGAAGATGTAGTGAAATGAATTATCACCTCCACCCCTATGTCCAACTGATGAGATTGAATGGATAAGAAATTAAGCTGTAAAGATTCACAATTTGAATCTGCCAACATTTTTGCGAGTCCTTGCCCTTTAATCAACTTGGTGGGCCTAATTTCTATATCATATTCCAATAAAGTTGCTATCCATTTCGCTCTTCTTCCTTCTGTATCATGCTGTGTAAGAATTCCTTTTACTGCACTAGTTGGAACATGAGCAATTATATGCGAATGAAGAATATATAACCTGAAATATTTTAAAGCTTTAACCAAAGTATACGCATGTTTCTCCATAATGTCATATTTTAATTCCCCATCTCTCAACATCTTACTGAGAAATGCTATAGGTTGCTCCATATTTTCATTATTCTTCTGTAACAAAACTGTAGCAATAGTATGTTCTGAAGCATATGAAAATATTAAGAAATATTTATTGAAATTTGGACTCACCAGCATATGAGATTCTGAAATGGATTGTTTTATTTCTTTAAAATATTTCTTAGCCTCTGCTGTCCACTTTATTTCATGACCCTTTCTCAGCATATTTGTGATATTCATTAATATTTCAGCAAAACTAGGAATAAACCTTCTCAAGAAATTTACTTGCTCTAGGAATGATTGTATTTCCTTTTTGCTTCTTGGTTCACCTACCTTCAAGATTGCACTGAATCTATCTAGATCAATCTTTATTCCATCCTTTGAAATAATGTGACCCAATAACTTCCCTTCCTTTAATGTGAAATTGGATTTTTTTGGATTCAATGATATACCAATTTTTTTGCATTTTATAAAACTTTTTTCCAAATGGTGAATATGCTCCTTGTCAGATTTCGAATATACAGTGATATCATCCATATAAATTACCACAAATTTACCTATTTCTCTTGCAAAAGCAATATCCATGGCACATTGGAAAGTAGCTCCTGCATTCATCAAACCGAAAGGCATCTCCGCATACATAAAGTGCCTCGGGGTGTGGTAAAAGCAGTAATTTCTTGATCTTTAGGTAACACTTTGATCTGATTGTATCCTGAAAAACCATCCATAGTTGAAATTCTTTCTACTCCGACCACTTTCTGTAAAATATGATCCATCTTTGGCAAGGGGTAATTATCTTTCATTGAGACTTTATTCAAATTTCTGAAATCTATACAAAGCCTTATTTCTCCATTTTTCTTTCTGACAGGAACCAAATTAGCAACCCACCTTGAGAATATCAAAGTCACAATAATTTTGGCATCAAATTTTTTTTTTATCTCCTTCTCAATAACTGGCAACAACTTTGGATTTATCCTTCTGAGTTTCTCTCTGAAAGGTTTTTCTCCAAGTTTGATTGGAATAGTATGTTGTATTATTGAAGTATCATATTCCTTGAGATCCTCATAACTCTAGGCGAATACATCTATATATTTCTTCATCAAGTTCACGTACTCTTCCTTTTATTTGGCAGGAATATTTTTAGACAGCTTCACAATCTTTGGACTTTCTTCAGTACCAATATTTTTATCCTCAATAACATTGTTAGCAGGTTTCACTTTGGATCTTTTGCAACATCATTTTGATAAAAAATCTTCTTTAAAGGAATTAAACCTCTTGGGATAAAATTACTTTTTGATTGAATGATATCCTTTCCTCCTAGTGTTCCCTTTAACTTTTCACTATTAATCATTTCTTCTTCTCTTTCTTCAGCATCTTGGAAATTTTTGCAATTATCATTTTCACCATCAATATGAGTATTCACAAATTCCCCAGATAATTCTAAAAATATTTTTATTTGCATATAATCTTCAAATACCTTCCAATATTTAGAATTATTAGGTATGGGTGGTCTATTTATAATATCCACTTGGTATTCTCTTTGACCAGCACTTGGAGTTTTAAATTTACCAGCAGCAACTGCCAAAGAATCAGCTACTGTGTTTTCATATCTAGGAACCACCTTAATTGTATATTCTGTAAAATAGTTACCAAACATGTCCCATACTTCATTTCTATAAGCCCTCATTCGAGGATGTCTATTTTGATAACTGTCATTCACCTAGTTTATTACAAGCTCTGAATCTCCCAGAACTCGTATCCTTTGTTCTCCCAAATCTTTCAATGCATGCAGCCCAAGTAATAAAGCTTCATACTCAGCTACATTATTTGTGCATTCAAATGTTATTTTATATGATAAAGCTTTAAAATCCCTGATAGGAGAAATTATGTATACTCCAGCACCAGCACCAACCTTTGCCACAGACCCATCAAAATGCATAGTCCACAATCCTTCTTTTTTTTTTCTTTTCCAGAGCATCTTGCTCCTTTTCTCTTTATTCATTCTTTTCAGATTTAGTTTGCAATGTAGATTCTAGATCACATGGAACAGTATCATTAAAGAAAATAGAAGAGCCCAAATTAGTATCAATGACATATATATGATGAATATCATGTCTATCTTGGTTGCTTACTACATAAGGTGTTCTATTCTCACTGTATAACCTCCTACTCCCATTTTGGACAGGAATAGTGGCGTATGACATGTCCATTTGTAAACTACCCTTTAACTTTGAAGTCCAAGATCTTGATAACAATATTCCAAATTTTGGTGGAATATATGCTACTACAACATCCATCACTACTGTTTTGGATGGAAATTTATTTAAAGATACTACCATATGTTTAATCATACAAAGACACTTCACCCTCCTAGAATCAAAGGAATACAAATCTTTATATGGCCTCGTAATTTCCAACCCCAAACTTTCCACCACTCCTTTAGGAATTAACTTATGTGATGCACCCGAGTCTAACATGGCATTATGTAAAACCATATCATGCACATTCAAACTCAAATAAAATGGAGGAACCTCTTCATTATCTATATTTTCAACCTTTGGCCCAAATGAAATAGTAGGATTATCATCTGTCATTTCTAATATGTCTGATTGAAACTCTCCTTGACCCTTAACCATTCTCGCTATCATATCCATGTATTCATTATTCCTCAACAACTCATTAAAAGGAGCAAAAATATTCAATTTTGAAAGTTCATTCTGCAGATTGAAGGTAGAAGTAACTTTCTCTACATCTGTCAGTGCCATTTGTTTCATTTCTATTGTTTTTTCTGTTTTATTCTCAACTTCTTTATTCACAACAGGATCTTTTTGTATTTAATTTTCTTTCTCTGTATTTAATGAACTAGTGGAAGGCTGGTTTGAATTTGGTCTCCCTTTATTTACAACAACATCAATGTTTCTCAACCTAATCTTCCTTTGTACATCATCCATACTATGCAAATAACCTCTCTGATACTGCTCTGATTCCTTCTCGAAATCATTATTACCATCTTCATGTGCAAAAATATTATGTTCTTCTTCAGTGAGGTATATCTTGGAATCTAATTCCCTGAAAAGATGAATTTCATTTTCAGCGGGCTCTTCTTTGTCTACAACATAATTCTCAGGGAAAGGTGGTCGAATCTATTATTCTTCTTGATTCCTTGGATTTCTCATATCTCTCTTCCTATTTTGTGGAGGCATAGGAGGATTTCTCCTTCTAAAATTTGGATTTCTGATTTGAGGCTCATCCTGTTCTCTATTAAATGATCTATTGTCCATAGTCAATCTATCCATTAACTTCTCAATTGTTTTTAACATCATTTCAAATTTAATATCATTGGCAGAAGAAGAAGTAGAAGGCATATTTTTTTCTCCAATTTTCCTCCTATCAATGTCTCTTTGTTTCATCTTTCCACTTGCCATCATATTTGCTTCCACTTCTAAAGCATCTATGAACATAGCAACAAGACTCACTGAATTTCTCTCCCTTAATGAAAATGCAAAGTCATTGTCAAAGGGATCAACATAATGAAGTTTAGCAGCAGCTGCAGAAGGCTTTATATCATCTGGAATGGACTTATAAACTCTCATAAACCTTCTTGAAAATTCATGAATAGATTAAAAACCTCCTTTCTTAAGATTATTATATTGGGAAAGAAGCTGTAAAGGGCTTTGTTTATCATCCCATCTTTCTAAAAACGCATTTTGGAAAGATTGAAATGTCAGAATTGATGCAGCTGGAAAATATTTAAACCATTTCTTCACTTCCCCTGATAGGCTTTGAGCAAACAACCTCATTTTAACATCTACATAATCAACTTCCTCAAGTCAATAAAATCTTCAAATTTTGTCACATGTTTTTTTGTTTTTATACCTCCCTCTCCATCAAATAAAGAAATTATCTGGGAATAGTTTTGGGGAAGGTCATGCAATACAACAAGAAAATGTAAAGGAGAAAATCTGGCTACCATTGGTCTAGGTGGATTTGGATGAATTGAGCAAATTTGAGTAGTTTGAACAATAGGTCTTTCTTCAACCTTCACAGACTGTTGAAGATCTCTCCAAAGAGAATCAAGTAAATAGGATTCTAATCTACGAGGCTTGAATTTAATATTTTTAAGATCAGATTCATATTTAGATTTCAACAAACCCTTTTCAACATTAATTTCCCTTTCTTGATCAAGGGTGCTATGAAAATCTTGAGAAGACGATGCACCAAACAGAGAAATATATATTTTTTCTTTACCTCTTCTTTGAAATAATTTTTCTAGATCTTCCAAACTTCGTAAAACTTTAGTATCAAAATTACCTCATGTATGTCTTTTCGAAGCCAGGATGTCTTTTGAAATATTGAAATAATTTAAACTAGAATCACCAGGGCAAATGTACAACCTTATTCACTCACAAAAATTCTTGTTTTCCCACAAAAATCTTTTTCTTGATCCTTTATAATCTTTGTCGTTCCTCCCATGGATGATTTGCACCTTCGTTCCCTGGCAACGGCACCAATTTTTTATCACTTAAAATATACCTAAGGTTGTGAAAGGAAATCTCAAGGCAACAACAAAAACCACTTTTAGAAAGAAACTGGCTTTTCTTTCTAGAGAGGGATCTCTCAGATACAGTTTTAACAAGACTAGATATATGAATCAACAGTTTTAAGTTACGTAGATGGTTGAAACAAAACATATAACCTTTGGGATATGGAGTCAAAACAAATGAAGATAATACAAAGCTTCCTGCTCAAAATCTCAAAAAAGGCAAGATAATTATTCAGCTACAGTCATTCATTGATTTTCAGGTGATAGGAAAGAAACATGAACAATCCATTAATATAGAGCATCACAGGATGAATTCCATATCAACTTTAGAAGAAAGATTCATGGATATCTAAAACAATAGCCAAAGCATAACATGTATGAATTCTGAAACTATTATACACTGCATTCAGACATGAAAGAAAACAGAATGGAAGGTAATCACTTAGAAAACATTTCACAGGGAAAGAAAGCACAGACTGTAACATAAACAATACATTAATCTTTGAAGATAAACTAGCATTCAGCTCTGTAATTTTATTAAAAAAGGATCTCATAAAATAAGTCCAATCTTACGGGTTCCAACCCCTCAATACCTAAATAAAATTCAAATATATACAAAAAATAGTTTCTTCCAAGAACGTCAAAAACCAACTAACTGTTAATCATAAGTTCTTGTAACCATTTCCCTGAAGGGAATTCCATAGTGTCTTCCAAATGGATCTACAAGATCAAGCATACAACAGACAGAAGCATCAAAAAATATAAGGCAAGGTTTGTAGCACATGGCTTCTCCCAGAAAGAAGGTGTTATCACTTAAAATATACGTAAGGTTGTGAAAGGAAATCTCAAGGCAACATCAAAAACCATTTTTAGAAAGAAACTGGATTTTCTTTCTACAGAGGGATCTCTTAGATACAGTTTTAACAAGACCAGATATATGAATCAACAGTTTTAAGTTACGTAGATGGTTGAAACTAAACATATAACCATTGGGCTATGGAGTCAAAACAGATGGAGATAATACAAAGCTGCCTACTCAGAATCTCAGCAAAGGAAAGATAATTATTCAACTACAGTCATTCATTGATTTTAAGGCTATGGGAAAGAAACATGAAAAAATCCATTAATATAGAGCATCATAGGATGAATTCCATATCAAATTTAGAATAAATATTCTTGGATATCTGAAACAATAGCCAGAGCATAACATGTATGAATTCTGAAACTATTATACAATGCATTCAGACATGAAAGAAAACATAATGGAAGGTAAACACTTAGAAAAAATTTCACAGGGAAAGAAAGCACAGACTGTAACATAAACAATACATGAATCTTTAAAAATAAACTAGCATTCGGCTCTGTAATTTTATTTAAAAAGGTTCTCACAAGACATAAGTCCAATCTTACGGGTTCCAACCCCTGATACCTCAATAAAATTCAAATATATACAAAAAATAGTTAATTCCAAGAACGTCAAAATCCAACTAACTGTTAATCATAAGTTCTTGTAACCATTTCCCTAATAACTTTGAATAATAATTACATGCTTTGTTTGAAATAACAGACGGCTTGATTATAGAAAATCCATAACTACAAGGAACCACGAACAAACAACTTCCCGAGACTGCAACACATGTCTTTATGAATGTAATATGTATTTATTTTCCCAAATTTATCCACGGTTTTCCATTGTTCTACATTTGGAGTGTCGTACACTGTCATTTCTCTTATTGACACCTCCAAATCCACATAAGATTTATAAGACACAGCTGGTAATCCTTTTTTAATAATTAAAAACCTGTCCAATATTTCAAAGTATTCTATCAACTTTTCAACAATGACCTTTCTTGTTAATCCTTTGACTAAATATTCAAATTTAGAATGATCCATGTGATTTTGTACCAATAAGATATGGTATTGTTCCTGGGAAAAAAATCATCCTTCGTCATCCCAAAAAGAAGGGAGACCATCATCAAATAAATTCTGAAAAGCCGTCCTGAAATCTTTGATTTGAGAAGACATCTGATTCTCTTTATCCTGCACAACTTTCATAAGTTGATATTTATTGATAAAATTATTTGCCCATAACACAATTGTTACCCTGTCTTTGATCCCAATATCCTGCAGATTTTGATATGTCAGATAATTCAAGAAATTCACAGTATTATGAGCAGTATTCAGAGATTTATTTTCCATGGTTTCATTTGCTAATTTCAATCTTTGAGCAGCCAAACTTACCAATGCACTTTCATCATCGATAAAATTTAAATAATGTCTGAATTTAGTGATTTCTATAGACAAAATATCCCAGATCAAATGTTTATCTCCCTGTAAAGGAGCTTTTCCTGTATTTCTCCCTTTTAATTCATTGAATTTTTTCTATAATTAGCTCTTCTCATTCCACGCTTTATTCTTCTCTTCAATACTTTTAGCCAATTCTGACTTGATCTTTTCATTCTCATCCTTTAATCCTTTAATTTCTACTTCCTTCAAACTCACCTGAGACATGGGAACTACTAAAGCATGTGCAAAAAATTCATTTAATGGTTTTTCAACATTAACAAAGGGGTTCATTAGCATCACCAAAAGGTTGATTCATCAATTCCTCCATAACCTCTTTTTCATCATTTTGATCTTTTTTCAACCTTGCAATCTGGGTTATCAACGCATCTTTTTTTGTTTCCCACTTGTCTTTTTCCTCCTGCATCGTCAATAATTTTCCTTTATAATCCATCATTTCCTGGTAGACTTTCTCTTTTTCTTTCTGTAATGTAAACAATTATGAAGATTGAACATGTTCAGTGTTAGGGACCTTGAGCTTCTTTTTCAACACTTGAATGGTATTATCTTTCTCTTCTAGAAGCTTCTTCGTCACTTGCACATTATTTGGTTCAGTCCCTAAGCTAATGATATCTCCCTGTAGCTTCTTTATTTGAATCAAATTGGCATTATTTTCAACTTTGTCACATTTTAATTGAATTTCCATTTTCTCTACAAGAGATTGCAATCTAGTAACTTTCACAGTTGCATGTAACAAATCAGAATAAATGACATCTCCGGTTTGTTTGTGGAGCTGTATTTTATCAGGAACACTAATTTTATCCAGCTTCACCTCCATCTCAGACACCTTCTTATAACTTACTAAGGCAAATTTTAGGGTATTTCTCTCTGCATATCGACAAGAAATCAATGAAGTTTTTTTATTGATTAATTTCCTAACTCGGGGAAGCAGATTCTTAGTTTCCTCCAATGACTGCATTTCTTTATCAGCATAACTCGACATCAGCTCTGTCCTAGATTTGTAACGAGAACTAGATTTTTTTTTACCTTCATCTCCAAAAAAATATTGCTGCATTTGCACAGACATTTTCTGAAACAAAACCATTTTCTTTAAATATTATGAAATGGTTAGCTCATTCTAAGGATGCATTTTGATTTTTTTATTGGAAATCTCTTCATCTACATCCATGCCATCTACTTCAGAAAGAGTCATTTTATTCATAACACTAGAATTAATAGACATTTGAATTGTTAAATCCAATTTGTCCCTCTTATCTTCATTTTAGCTTCTGTCATCCCTTCTTTCATAACTTTTGCATTTTCTTCAAAATTGGACAGATTTGCCATTTTATCTAATCCCTCAACAATTTGATGATCAAATGGCTTGTTTTTTTTCAGTTTCCTTCTTTGACAAATAATTTGGTGTGGTTCCATAACTTCCAATAATTTCTCAATCACCAACAGAGCACTTATGTTATTAAAAATGAAAGGACCCACCTTGAGAGGGAATTTTACATCAAAATATTTTTTAAACGCTCCGAAGTATTCCTCTTCTTCACACAACCTTTGTCTCATGAACTCTAATGCAAATACTCTTGATGTTAAAAAGGCTAGTAACCTGTATGGTTCTCCAGTGAATCCATACACTCTTATAACAGTAAATTCTTTGTGTAAAAACCAATCTCGTGTTATGTCTTCTGAAGAAGATTGCAACATGATTCTCATGTCTTCCAATACTCTAGGAAATACATCATTGAAAATAATTTTATATATTTCAGCCATAATCGTATTCACAAACTTGAACATGTTGATTTGTTTTGGAAGGTCTAGAGAAAACATGTTAGGTAAGAACTGTAACGCTGACACATTTGAACACAATAACATGTTCAATAAATATGACTGGTACCTGAAGAACTTAACTTTAGGAAACCCAACTAATTGGGTATGTATTACTTCGGCTAAAAACTCATCAAGATTTAAACAAGGGACTAAATTTGATTCATGGTCACTCGAACCTATACTTAGCAAAAAACCCAAAATGACTTCACTGACATGCTTATCATCATCTAGACCCAAAACTTGTCTAATCATTGACATGACCAATTGGAATTCATCTTTGAAAATACTGACATTGTATGGAAAAAATAAACCCTCTAACAACTGACCAACTTTTAAGATATTGGACAAGAACTAACATCTAACTTCAGTTTCACACTTTTTGTACAACTCAATCAGGAGTTTGTCATTGAAGGACTCAACATTTACAGAAAAATTATCAGGTAGGCTTAACATCTCATGGACAGATTTTGCGTCAATTCTACAGAGGATTTTTGAAGTTGTACGACTCATAATAACCCTTTTAGAAGATTAATAAATTTTTGCACACCACTCGACGACTTCAGGGAAAGGTAGGGTTTGTTCGACAGCAAAGTAATACAGGAAGGAATTGTAGACATTTAGGATATCATTTCCCTGTGACTTATACTACCATAAACATTCTTTTGAGACCGATACACTGCATACGGGCATAATAGGGTCAAACACATTCCTTTCTTTATCAATAACCACTTCTTCTCTTTCATCCAGAACCATGCAAAATATCTTTGAACTCTTCTCCTTCTCCAGAATAAAACAACGACAATAAGTCTTCAACAGGAATTTTGGAGTTTTAAGGCTTACCTGGTAATTGTCAGATATGTAAGAATTGACTTTCAGAAAACGATGGCGCACTGTCCCTTCTTCTTTTCACCGGCAACATGCAAACAAAAATAAATTTACATTGGTCAACTCACCTTTTATACAATGAATAATGATTCCAGGACCCCCAACAAGTTGTTTCTCCTTTACCACTTTCCTCAATGAAACTCACTAAAAAACACCATGTGCAAAGCGGTTTGAATTCCGCCACCGCTCATCCATTTTAATCATCTCACAAGTTTGAGCTCTGGATTAGACTATAACCGTTGATAAGATTTCCTCCCTTATTTAACCGCTGGATCAAATCCACTCTATGTAATCCACCAACCTTTCTCCTCATTCAACCTTACATCTCCACATCGCGGATTACCTTATTACCATAGATTTACTCTTCTTTATCTCATGCCCATCGATTTTGTTATCTTGTTAACCCATTCCGCTCTTCGTCAAAACTTCTTTCTCATGTAACTTTTGTCAGCGGATCAATTTGCAACCGTAGATATGCACAATCACAAATCTACACCCTCCAATTGTGCAGTAAATTAATCAAAGTGCTCATTTTGATAAAGGCTCATGAATACTAACCTTTTACCAACTTTTAATATATGCCTTTATCATTTCTTAATCATATCTTTTTCAATTTTTCAACATAAAGGGTGCTAACATAAGGTATAGACTGCAAGGACACATTTTAACCTGCATCCAGATACACTTCCATTAGATTTATAGTTTCCTTAGCCGTGGTAATGAATTTGAAGATACACCAGATGGAAGTCAAGAGAACTTTCTTGAATGGGGTAGTTGAAGAGGAAATGTGCGTGGAGCAACCATTGGTATTTGAGACACGTGATAGATAGAATAATGTGTGCAAGTTAAAGAAGGCCTTGTATAGTTTGATGCAGGAACTCAGGACATGGTACGACATGATGGATAGTTTTCTGATGAGCTTAGGATTTATCAAGAGTAAATAAGATTCCAACCTCTACTTCAAAGTTGAGGATGGAATACCAGTGATACTTCTACTATACGTAGATGGCTCGTTCTTAATAGGTGAGGATGAGATCATTGCAGATACAAAGAGGAGGCTTTCTGCAGAGTTTGAAATCAAGGGTCTGGGGATGATGCACTACTTCTTAGGATTGGAGGTGTGGAATATTTCAAATGGGATATTCATTGGTTAAGGAAAGTATGCATGAGATATTTTGAAGAGGCTCGAAATGATGGACTGCAAGTCCATTTCCACACCCATGGCATCAAACTTGAAGATACTATGTGATTATTCTTCAGAGATAATTGATGACATGATGTATAGACATATGATTTTTTCATTGATGTACTTGATGAACACGAGTCCATACATATGCTTTACTTTGAACACACTAATCCAGTTTTTAACAGACCCAAGATGTGTTCACCTGGTTACTGCAAAGCATGTATTAATGTACCTGAGGGGTACAATAGAGTATGGGATCAAGTATGTGACATATTAGAATATTAACACGCATGGTTATGTTAATTCAAATTGGATAGGAAGTGCCATAGATAGTTGTGGGCCTAGGGAAAGGAAAGCAGGATTCACTTATAATTTTTCCTAAGTATGGAGATGAGCTAAAGAAGAAGAGAAGGGAGTTGCGACAGAGGCAACAATAGGAAATAAAGAGAGAAAAGAGTTTCCACAGAGGCAAAGACTGGAAGAGAGAGGAAGGAATATGCAAGAAATAAGAGGGATCTGCGATAGAATGAAGGAATGGGACAAGGAAAGATGCAACATAATACTAGTACCAAAGGGCGTGCAAGTGGCATAAAGGCTGGAAAATGACAGTAAGACATAACGGTTAGAAAGTGATAAGCCATAAAGATCATGGGTATGATTTCAGATATAGCCGGAGGAATCCACATGTCTGAAGGTATGTTTGTAATTCAGGTTGTTAGTTCCTAATGACAATTGTTACTAGAATAGGAAAGACAGACTGTTGGATAAGTATAGGAATTCGGCTAAGAAAGCGACAGGAAAATATTCTATAACGAGTCTGTAAAAAAGTCTATAAAAGAAGGAACCGAAGCTATATGTAGATTAGCTTCTCTGTTGTTAGCTATTCACAGTTAGACTCTTAGTTTCTCTATATTTGTTTTCTAGTAGATTTTGCTAATTGCTTTTGAGTTGAAGAATCTGCTACTGAGTACGCAGAAGTGTAGGACAAGTTGATTCGGTCCAGGCTGTGTTCAGATCGTTAGTAGAGTTGAGTAGGGAGAGATAAAAAGAGAAGATCATAGAGAATGAGAGGAAGAAAGAGTCTATAAATATAAAGAAGAATATATAGAACATACTCTATGGCTTAGTGTGTAGACAAAAAGTGCATATATTTCTCATGCCATATGAAGAGCACCTTTGTGGCTTTTCCTGGATGGGTTTCCACATTAGATTCTGTTTATATGCGTGAATGTTGAATGTGTTTGATTTTCCTATATGAATGTTGCATTGAATGAATTCTTATATATCCACTTATGAATGAATATATGTATATCAATCGCACTGTTATAAGTTGAATATATTTATGCTACACAGGAGTTGTTGTTATAATAGTTACACGAGAGAAGTTGGGTTATAGTCTAAGTGTTCATAATAAGCATAAGTAATCCAGCCATGACCTTGGTTGAACGCCTTGGTAAATGAATGAGGTACCAGAAATACCCCACCCAACTGTGGAAAGTTGGTTCTGGAAGTTAACCATAGAAAGATATCTTAGGTGAGACTACATCTGCATCATAAGTGTTGTCGATTGGGCTTTGCTCTGTTGGATCGATATCTTGGGATTTTTTGTGCTAAGAAGAAGGGAATGAACTTGGGTCAGGGTCCTTAGAGGAGGGAGAAAACTTAACAAATGGTTCCATTGTCAGGACCCAAATCATTTTGGTTAGGGATATGTTGTGGGAACCAACGAAATTTGAGATCCAGGATTAAGTGGATTCCAAAGCGTTAGAATTCACACGAGAAGAAAGCAAATGATCTAGGCAGAACCCAACAAGGTGGTTGGGACAATAACTCTATATGGATATCCACAAGATTTATTTTCTTAGTTTCCCATTATGTTGCATGAGTGGTTTTCAAGCTGGAAACCGAACAAAAAAAATTCCGAGGAGAACCGAAGGAGTGGAATCCTCAGTTGATTGAGTGATTGAAAAGAGTGAGAAACCCTGTGTCGAGGGATGTAGATTTTTGGATTGACAATATCTTAGAGGGATACATTACTTAATTTGTTATTGACATAATAACCTCATATAGTGAGGCAAAGCGAATTTTTTTTCAAGGACCATGCGGTAGATATGTGTCTTCTTTAAAGATGTGGATAAAAATGCTTGTATGTCAAAAAGTCATTCTACGAATGTGACAAGTTGGAAGTTGTGCAAAAAAAGGTGGGTATGTCGTAGTAGAAATTTGTGAAAAATGATGCAAATTGAGTTGAGATGTTCCCTGGAGATATTGGAACTAAACTAGAGTCTGGTTGTTTAAGAAGTGGAAGAATATTTCGGTCTGGAAAGCGAAGAAAGACTCTTATAGGAAGAGAGAGTTGCAACATGACCATAGAAGAAGAAGAACACAAGCTTGCATCATACGTGGACAAAGTGTCTTGTGATGAAGAATACGATTATCAGTCGATATTCGAAGGAGATGAAGAATCTGAAGAGTCGACTTAAGCTCTAGATCTAGAACGTGAATACAACATGCCTACAACAATGCACACATCTCTAGAGGTACAATCTAGAGACTTATATCCAAGTGCATTTTTAAATAATAGTAGTACTAACACTGTAAATAACAGACAAGGGAGTCCGACTAGTCAAAATTTTGTTTCGAACATATCAGCAGTTAATACAATGGCTGGGACTGACATTATGTTATCGATATTCAATGGAAATGGTTTGGAAGACCCAGAGAAACATTGGTTTCTCTATGAAGCTGTATGGATTGTGCAATAGATCCACAATGAGAACATAAAAAAAGCACAAATAATCTCAACTCTGCGAGGTCATGCACTAGGCTGGTACATAAAATTTTCTATAGTGTCAGTATGAGTTTCCCCGAAAACGCTTAACTAGGTTCGAGTGGGCATGATAGATGAGTTTAGTAATCCAAAGTTTGAGTCATAGTGCATTATCGAGATCAAAGAAATCAAGAAGCTACCTATAGAGTCTGTCTGGGGATTTGACCAGACATTCAAGACATTAATGGCCAAAGTGAGATTCCAGATGTCGGATGTGTAGCATAAGGAATGGTTCATTTTTGCCTTGTTGCCACACATCTGGATCCCTTTGATGCAACAGAAGATTGTGTCATAGACAGAAGTTCTCGAAATAGCAATGAAGTTGGAATCCTTGTCAATTGTAGAAACCAACACAGGAAGGATGAAAATTTAGTCACAACTGGTCAATCTTATGGGGAAACTCTAGGACATCAAGAAAGGAAAGTGAGTTCAAGCAGAGATGTGGTGTAGAATATGTAGAACAGACAAACACTATAAATACAATTTCCTAGCACTCATGAATTACATCGTAGAAGGAGCATCTAAATCGATAAACAACCAAGGGATTCCTTGGTGTAGAATATGTCAGAATAGGGGCCATAAGTCCAAAGAATGTATGTATTTATAGAAGATTGTAAGTACGCCAGCTTTTATGTACTGTGAATTTTTTAAATAGGTAGGACACGATAAGAAAGACTGCAGAGCACTTCAACAGCTGAAGGAAAAGACGGTGGATACCTACTTGATGAAAAATAATGAGTAGATGCAAGTTGAACGAGCGCGGCCTCAATACCATCCCAATCAATATCCACCACCACAATACTAACAACCACAATATCCTCAGCCACAATATCAATAGAACCAGTATCCTCCATAACCAAAAATACCCTCAGCAAAGTGGGGATGGGAATTTTTGGAGCCAAGGACAACAAAAAGGAGGAGGAGGATTTGGTCAAGGAAGGGGCCAAGTCATATGTTATAAATGTGGGAATCCATGACACTATTCTTGAGATTTCCAAAGTCCTACAAAAACATGTACATATTGTAAATCATTTGATCACACTATTGAACAGTGTCTGCAATTGATTGCGAAATGGAAGGCTCGAACTGTGGGAAATCACTACCTTGTGCAGAATCATAATCCAAACCCCAACTAGAACATTCATATCATTTATTCTGAGCCAAGAGAAGCTAACATCATTGTTGTTACAAGAGAGGGTGTTGCGGTAGGAGCAAACCAGAATACACAGCATGGACAACTGCAAGTGTGACCCACGACACAAAAGAAATCCCCATTAGATTTCTAGAAGGATAAGGAAGTCTTATTGGATATGTGACTAGAGTTTGTTGATGCCAATCAACCATTAACATCTGGAAAAGTAAAGACCATGACCGAAAGATTTGAACAACTACTCTAGAAGCAGCCAATGAAAAATGTTAGTAAGCTTAAAGAATTTTTCAAAATTTGTTTAGGACTCAGCCATGATAGAGATGTTGTCTTAGAATTAAAAGAAATCATAGAAGAGAATCCGAAAGACATGCGACCCAAAAAGAGAGTTAACCATATCGGGAAGAAATTAAAAATAGGCCAAGAACTGCGAATGGATGTGCATATATGAGATTATGATATGGACTATATCATATTAGGCATGGGCTTAGATGTCAACATAATGACAAGACAGACATGGGAAATCATGAATAATCCACAATTGGATTGGTCTCCCATTCAGCTAAGGCTTGCGAACTAGTCGAAGGTTCTTCCCATTGGTAGACTAACTCAAGTACCTTTCAAAGTCGAAGGCTTAAGGACATATGCAGAATTTGAAGTAATCGACATTATCGATGACACAAATCCCTATCCTGCACTTTTTGGAATTGATCGGGTGATAGATAAATAGAACAATAATACTTTTAAGAAAAGAATCTTGTCATTTGAAGATTCTAAAAAAAGAGTGGACGTGCCAATTGATCTGCTCAAAGGGCAGAGATATGTCGAGCCAGTAAATAGTGAAGGACAAGGAAATTACCTGGATCAGTTGTATAATATCATTTCTTCAAGATACGATTATATAAATCCAATAGTTGATGGAAAGCTTATTTGGCCTAGTGTAAGCTCTTGCACATCCAATTAAGGTGACACATTAGAAAATTGGTTGAACCGACTGCATGAAGTCTACATGCGAAGATGCACAAGAATTACAAGATCTGTGCAATGTGTAGGAGCTAAGGCAAGTGATATGCCTACATATGAAGGACTACCCAACCTTACGTCTTTTCTAGTGGAGTTTGAATAAAACGTTACATAATCACATCGATTATTTTCCTTGGACTTTGTGCTAAAAGCTACACCTGCTAGATGGTGGGGTACACATAAACAATCTATCTCTAAACCGCCACAGTGTAGAATATTGTTGGAGATTATATTTGGATAAGAGATAATTTATATTGGTCGTAAGTATATAGGATTGACAAATCCTGTTGAACATATTGAGCATTGTTGCACGACATGGAAAGAATATCCATGATAAGAATGGGTTCACCGATTCATACACACATTGGAGATGGTACCAAGGAATTGGTATACATCAGTTGAGATGCAAAGATGAACTATCAAGTGGGAAGAGTTATCCACAAGCTTCACCCATACATTTGAGTTCGCAAGTGAACACCCAGCAATTGATGATGCGCTGCATGTAATGAAGGAAAATATATTTGAAGAAATCCCGGTCTCAGCCACAAATTTCCATCAATGCAGCACGACAGTCCACCATTGGATGGAATGTTACAATATTACAGGAGAACCAAATGATGATGATCCACTCGATATAAACATACCAGAGTCAGAAGGTATGCATGCAGTGGAAGGAGTTGGCATATCTAGTGACCAATTCCTAAGTCCGCTTAAGATTAAGAAAGTAAATATTGGCTCGCCTGAGAATCCAAAGTTTTCCAATATTGGAGATTATTGGGACGATGAGATTGTGGGGAAGATCACTGAATTGTTGCATGAATTATAAGATATGTTCCCTACTAATTTTTCAGAGATGAAAGGAATAGTTGGTGACCTTGGTGAAATGAATATACCCTTGAGGCCCAATGAAAAACCGATCAAGCAGCAACCATACAGATTAAATCTGGGTTACAAAGAAAAGGTTAAAGCTGAATTGGACCGAATGTTAGAGGTAGGAATTATAGAACCCATCAAAGATTCAGAATGGATTAGTCCAATTGTAGTGTAGGACAAGAATACCTCAGGTGAAGTAAGAATTTGTGTTGACCTGAGAAAGTTAAATGAGGCATGTTTGCATGGTCCATTTTCAACTCCATTTACAGATGAGGTAATAGAGAATGTTGGAGGACAAGAAATGTATGCTTTCACTGATGGGTTTTCGAGTTACCATCATATCATAATTGCAAAGGAGTACCGACACAAGAATTCCTTTGCAACAAAGTGGGGTAGTTTTCAGTATAGGGTAATTCCCTTTGGACTTAAGAATGCGCCTGTGATTTTTTCCGGAATCATAGTTGCTAGCTATAAATACTTTATACATAAATTTATTGAAGTCTACTTCAATGACTATAAAATATTTGGCCTTGTAAAAGACCATATAGAGAGCCTGAGAATGATGCTGGAATGTTGTCGCCACTATCAAACTTCCCTGAATTTGAAGAAATGTATCTTTTGTGCACCTTTTAGAGCTCTGTTGGGCCATGTGGTCTGTTGCGACAGAATTTTGGTTGATCCAACCAAGGTTGCGATCATCCTTGACCTACCATCACCTACCATAGTGAAACAGTTAAGAGAAACATTAGGACAAACTGGATACTACAGGAAGTTTATCAAGGGATATTCGAAGGTGACCGCTCCAATGAAAAAACTGCTAAAAAAAGACACTAAGTTTCATTAGACAAAATATTGTCAAGAAATTCTAGACAAGCTACAGAAAAAGATGGTTACTACGCCAATACTTGTATTTCTAGACTAGGAAAAATAGTTCCATGTTCATGTCGATGCATTGTCTATTGCGCTCAGGGTGGTACTGACACAGGAAGGTGAAGGATGGATTGATCACCCCATTTCCTTCGCTAGAAGTAAGTTATCAACTGCAGAGAAAAAATATACCGCAATGGAGAGAAAAGGGATAGTGATGGTATATGTGCTGTATAAATTTAGATACTATTTACTGGGTGTACATTTCAAGATGTACACTGACCATTATGTGCTGAAATACTTGGTCAATAAGCCAATGTTGGGGGGGAATATCTGTCGGTGGCTTCTCTTCTTCTAGGAATTTAATTTTGAGATAATTGTTAAACCCGGTTGGTTGAATTTGGGACCAGACCATCTTTCAAGGATTGAAAGTGGAGAAGAACCTACTAGTCTGGAAGGTAATCTTACTGATGTGCAACTATTTGTGACAACCATTTTTTATGATCAGTATAAATATATCATACTTTTTTGAGTACGAGTTATGAGGCAAGTAAATTTACCACTGCGTAGCAGAAATAGTTGGTGGTGCAAGTTGCAGATTTCCAATTGATTGTTGGACACTTGTATAAAATGGTTCTTGATGAGATACTTTGGTGTTTCATTTTGGATCACAATCGCCTGATGATATTAAGTGAAGCACATGTTGGTGTCTCAGGAGACCACTATGCAAGAAAAGCTATTGTGCACAATATTTTGCACGTAGGACTATGGTGGACCACCATGTATGGAGACACTTGGGGATTATTGTCACAGCTTTGATATCTGTCAAAAAAATGGGAAGTCGTACCGAAGGTATGAAATTTCATTGGTACCATAGATAACATTACAGGAATTAGATAAATGGGTTGTTTATTTTGTAGTACCTATAAGTCCGACAGGAAAGCACGTAGGAGTACGATATACTATTACCGCAACTTATTAACTAACTAGATGGGAAGAAGTGACACTAGTAAAGGATTGTACTGATGTGAAGTTTTTTTTTTGAAAACATTGTGACAAGGTTCGGGTGCCCAAATATTTTAATCAGCGATCAAGGTAGCCATTTTTTTAATCATTTGATGAAGAAATGAATGAGAAATTCCAGATACAGCATAGAAGAACAACCCTGTATCATCCTCAAGCAAATGAAGTTGTTGAAGCATTCAAAAGATTCTGGAAAATGCATTGAAAAATCCATCCAATGCGTGAAGAGATGACTAAGATCAGAATATCTCTGCAGTATTATGGGCATATCGCAATACATGCAAGAAGTTGGTAGGTTAGACTTTATTTATGTTGGTATATGGACAAGAAGTTGTCATGCCTATGGAATATATTGTACCAAGTTTAAGAGTTGTTGCGATCACTGAAATGATAGATGTTGATCCTTTCGAAGATAGATTACTTCAACTAATAAAATTTGAGGAAGACGTTTTGTTGCAGGGTTTCACCAGATGTAGAAAAGAAAAGGCAAAAGGTATGGCATGATAGACACGTTAAGAGCGATCATTTTGAATTTGGAGGTCTTGTTGTTATGTATGACACCAAATTTTTCAAGCATCCAAGAAAGATGAAAACAAATTGGTTAGGACCATATGTTGACAAGGAAATCATTGATGGAGGATCAATGAAGTTAGAAAAAATAGATGGGACAAAGGTCAGAGGACTCATCAATGGGATCCAAATGAAACCATATTTCAATAGATGTGCCTTGGTCGCATAGAAAAAAGAGAGAGAAAATAGAAAATAAAGAAAAGAGAAAAGAAACAAAGATGAACCAAAGTGTATCATTGTAGATTGTTAATCTATCACAGAGAGAAGTGAAGTTTTGTAGACTTGGCATCTAACCAAGGTCAAAATTCTGAGTGAAGATAATTAGTCTGTCGTAAAATAGGAACCCTATTGAAAGGGAAATGCAAGTTGCAAGGAGTGCAACTAGAGACTTAATGAGCCAAAAAATAAAGGGAATCTACTAAACGAAAGAAAATAGGCCGCAAATGACGTGACACTGGAGAAAGAATGAAGAAACTCACTAAATTTGTAGATATCGAGATAATCTAGTGGTCACTTTGGTCATAATTATAAGACGTCATACCAAAAAAGGGAACCTCAGTTGGAAGTATCCACATGATGACTCTGAAAGGTGACCTACATGATGGGTTGTGTTGTCATTATTTCACTCAATGACTACGCATTTGAATATTTGAAAGAGTGAGTGCTTAGGCAATTCTTCTATTTTCCTGCGCTTAAAATTGAGTCTGGTATAATGCAACAACGAGCTGCTACCTACAACACCTAGATCCAAAGTAAACATGTCATAGAAGTATGCTTATTGCAATATTTAGTGCCAGTTCCGTAAGGGGATCCACGATTGAATCCATGATACCCATTATGGTTGAGGAAATGCTATCAGATATGCTCCACCACAAGCAGGGAGGTGATTGGAAACTGAGCTAATTCTAGTACACTCTACAGTATCGATATAGACCATCTTACCAGGTTTGGAAATAAGGAAGTGTTCTATTCTGCACAATAGAAATACTTTCCTAGCATTGTTGATAAAGAACAAAGAATCAACAGCTAGAATTCAAGGGCCAAAGTACATCCCACCAAATCCACCGAATGCAATTGTGATACAAGTCACCAGAGTGAATAGTATCCATTGCTAGAACCTGTCGGTTCGAACTAGTGTTTGGATAATGGAAAATAGAAACAAAGGCCACTGTCATCACCATAATCTCTACAAAAGGCTCAAAACATACTGGGTGGTGACTCTTTCAAGAAAAATATGAATTGGCAGATTCCAATGGGGGAAGGTAAGTCATCGATGAGATGACAAGCTTTACCAATAGTAGGGAAAATAAAACTCCTGGAAACTAAGTTTCCTCACCAACTGTTGGGAACTCTAAGGTTTATACCAATGTTGCATACTCATTCAAGGTTGATAAAGAGGAATATTCTGAAGGGGGGAAGGAAAACCATCGAATGAGTTCGCAATTGAAGCTAGAAATGTAAACAAGGAGAATCGATGATGGTGATGAGTTTTCCATCTTGTCTGTCCTACTTCTCTGAAATGGTAACTTTATTCGATAGAAGAAAGAACCACAATAGTAACATAATCTAGAAAGAATGTACATTAGAAGGTGCACGAAGTAGCTGCATTAATATATAAGGTAATGCTAGAACATGTTAGTTATGACCTTGTGGAACAATTGTAGAAGGAAAAGGAAGAAGTGTGGCTGGAAGCAGAGAGAGTGGAAAAAATATTTGAAGATTTTCATAGTACAGTCTCCACAAGTAAAGAAATGAATGATTATCTTGGAGTGGATCAAGACGATCCACGGGTGCGTGTTGGGGGCCTCTTGGGCCTAGGGAAAGGAAAGCAGAATTCACTTAGAATTATGCCTAAGTATGGAGATGAGCTAAAGAAGAAGAGAAGGGAGTTGCGACAGAGGTAGCGATAGGAAAGAAAGAGAGAAAGGAGTTGTGATAGAGGTAGAGACAAGAAGGAAGAAGAACAAAGATGTACGACAGAAGAGAGAGCCGTGACAGAAGGAAGGAATACGACAAGGAAAGATGCGACAGAATACGAGTACCATAAGGCATGCAAGTGGCATAACGACTGGAAAATGATAGTAAGACATAACGATTAGAAAGTGACAGGTCGTAAAGATCGTGGGCACGAGTTTAGATAGAGATGGTCGAAGCCACACATATGAAGGTATATTTGTAATTTAGGCTGTTAGTTCCTACTAACAAGTGTTACTAGAATAAGAAAGACAGTTTGTTGGCTAAGTATAGGAAGTCGGCTGAGAAATCGACAAGAAAAGAGTCTGTAATGAGTTTGTAAAAGATTCTATAAAAGAAGGAACCCAAGATGTATGCGGGTTAACTTCTCTGTAGTTAGCTCTTCACAGTTAGACTGCTAGTTTCTCTGTATTTGTTATCTATTAGAGTTTTCTAAGTGTTTTTGAGTTGAAGAATCTGCAGCTGAGTGCATAGAAGTGTAGGAGAAGTTGAGTCGATCCAGGTTGTGTGTATATCATTAGTAGAGTCAAGTAGGGAGAGAGAAGAAGAAAATATCAGAGAGCATGAGAGGGAGAAAGAGTCTGTAAAGATAAAGAAGAAGATATAGAACAAAGTCTGCACCTTAGTGTGCAGAAAAAAGGTGCATATATTTCTCATTCCAGATGAAGAGCACCTTTGTGATTTTTCTCGAATGGGTTTCCACGTTAGGTTTTGTGTATATGTGTGAATGTTGAATGTGTTTGAGTTTCCTATTTAAATGTTGCATTGAATGAATTATTATAGATTTACTTATGAATGAATAGATGTATATCAGTTGCACTATTATAACTTGAATACATTTATGATGCACTGGATTTGCTGTTATAATAGTTGCACAAGATACGTTGGGTTACGATCTAACTTTTCATAATAAGCATAAGTAATCCTCCCATGAGATCAGTTGAACACCTTGGTAAATGAACGAGGTACCAAAAATACCCCATTGAACTGTGGAAACTTGGTTTTGGAAGTTACCCATAGAAATATATCTCAGGTGAGACTGCATCTGCGTCGCAGACATTGTTGACTAGGATTTGCTCTCTCGGGCTAATATATTGGGTTTTGTTGCACTAAGAAGAAGGGACTGAACATGGGTCAGGGTCCTAAGAGGAGGGAGAAAAACCAACAAATAGGAAAATAAATTCAAGATGCTTCTTTAGTTTGGTATCTGGCACGATTTCGTGTCATACTGAGTACAACTGAGGTAGAATACATTGCAACATGTTCATCCAGTTGTGAGGAAGTATGGATGCAGAAGGCATTATCATATTTTTTTGATCTCGATTTAGAGGCGACTTGTATCTTTTGTGACAACTAGAGTTGTGTGAAGTTGTCCAAGAACTCAGTGTTCCATTGTAATTCAAAGAATATCGAGATCAAGTATCACTATATCCGAGATATGGTGTAGAGAGGAGTAGTGAAGCTCCAGTATGTTGCGACAGATGAGTAGATAGTTGATGTCTTAACCAAGCGTCTAGCGAGAGTGAAGTTTGAGTACTTCTGCAACAAGCTTAGATTTGTGTATATTGGTGTCCAACGCAAGAGGGAGTGATGTGTCCCAATGGTTCCCTACATCCAGTATGAAAAAGGATTGGCTTTGTAGATTATGAAGTCCTATATGGTTCTAGACCTACATACAGTATGAAAAAGGACTAGCTCTATAGATGATGAAGTTCTAGATGGTTCTAGGCCTACATCCAGTATGAAAAAGGACTAGCCCTATAGTTGATGAAGTCCTAGATTGTTTTAGTCCCACATCCAATATGAAAAAGGACTGGACCTATAGATGATGAAGTCCTAGATGGATCTAGGCCTACATCCAATATGAAAAAGGAATTCCACTGCAGAGATATACATCCAGTATGAAAAAGGATTTCCACTGCATAGATAAGTATCCAATATGAAAAAGGATTGAAACTGTGAAATGTACATCCAGCATGAAAAAGGGATAACACTGTATGATCTACATCCAACATGAAAAAGGGTTGGCACTTTACAAATATGTTGACCTACATCCAACATGAAAAAGGGTTGGCCCTGTAGTTGATGAATTCCTATATGGGATCTAACTCTACATCCAACATGAAATAGGGTTGTCTCTGTAGAACTTCTCATGATGTATAGATTCGAGAGATGTCACCTAGTGAATGGTCAACAAGATGAGATTTGTTACAGTGGTGATGAAGATCCAATGGTGATGATGATCGAGTGATGATGGTGATCCAGTGATGATGATGATAAATGATGATGGCAATGTCTTGAGATTGTGTCTAGTTGTTGTGATGATTGGGTTGGAACAATACCTTCCTTGTTAAGAGGGAGTGTTGTTGTAAATGTATATTCAGAAGATATTTTCATTTTATTGTATTATTATTATTTTATTATTATCTTATTGTTATTTAACTTCCTTCAGAGACATTTTTCTCCTAACAAAGATGCTATTATTATACTTGGTCATGTAAGAAAATCGAGGTAAAACATTTGTTGTAAGTTGGAGCAATAGTCCCAAAAAGAATAAGTGTAAAATGTATTTTTGAGTCTCCCTAAGAGAATTCGTCCCAATAAGGCTAAGAAGTTGGCCTTGTTGGGGTTTTAGGTCACTCACATGAAGTGTGTAAATGGGGATGTGCCATCCCTCATTTGGACACACAGCAAGTGCAAGCAAGTTTGCTCCAAGGAAGACAAAGACAAGTTCATTGGGAAGAAGAAGAAGAAGAAGAAGCTGCATAAGTGATCTTATATCTTGGGGTTTCTATCTTTGTTTGACATTGTACTAAGTGATGAATCTATACTTTAGAAGTTGTTTGGTTTTTCCTGAGAGAGGGTTTTCTCAGATAAAATATTTGTGTGTGTTTTTTGTCTTGAGCTTGTCTATATTTCTGTGATCCTATTGCATTAGATTATAGATCTAACATATTTAAATTAAAGTGCAAACTCTAACAATCAAGAATTTAAACATCAAGGGGGTTTAATAGGTTTTAGTCATAAGAATGATCTTATGAACCATGGGCATCGTGATCTACCTCTTCTTGACAAATAACTTGAAGAAAATGAAAAATCATATGCTAAGGAGGAGACAAAAACTACTTTCATAACACATATCCACTAGATGGAAAACCCAATGGAATAGGAAAGCATCAATTCACTTGCTTATTTAACACCGTGTGAGAGAAGATATGAAAAGGAAAACAAACATAAATTGCTTGAAACTATTATATACTAGTGGAAAAAACTTCATCCCTAATTCACAATAAGCCCAACAACTCATTAATAAAATAGTAGCTCAAGTGTTGGGGACTCTAAATCTCAAGACTAAAACATCAATTTTATTTATATAATAAATGCACCGGTAATTGGGGATAATATAATCACATACTAGGCCTCATTGCTTCCATTTACAAATTGTATTGCTCAAATAATGCGTACAATGAGAATAAGAATGAAGGAGAAGATAAATAGAAGAATATAAATTTTAATTGTTGCTAAAAAATAGTGATACTCTAGGCAGATCTTCAATTTTAGATGACTTGTTGCTTGTATGTCACTGATTTGAAACTTTGATCCATTGAAATGAGGAAACTAGGTTCGTTATAGACTGGTGGTAAAGAAACATGAGCCCCAAATATTAGGCCAGAGTTTGTTACTCATCCACCAATAAGGATTCCCCTTTTACATTTTTGCCAAATTTAATGTGAATAGTACTATTAAAACCTTTGTCAAATTCAAAGTCATATTTAGAGCTGATTTAGTACTACAATAAATATTTCTTTTAAAATTTAGCAAATTTATTAATAATCCATTAAAAATTAAGTTCATTTGTTACCCACTCTCAGATGCAATTTGACATTTTCTATGCCAATTACAAACAAATCCAAATAACAAAGGAATGAGCTGATTTAACGCTTATTTACTCTTTTATCTTCACAACATGGCAATAGTAGCTCCCTTGTAACTAACAACCTACCCTTAAAAGAGTAAAGTTTAAGTTAATTTTCAAAAACAATTCAACCGATATAAATCACCCTGAAAAGAGTAAAGTTTAAGTTACTTTAAATAAATAATTCAACCAATATAAGGAGAAACTTTAACAAACTATGGGCGGCATATTAATGTTGACTTTAGCAAACAAACAATGGGCCACCCTTTATCGTCACATGACATAAGATGCGATGGCTTGCATTTATTTTCAATAGCATTCATTGGTGAAGGGCCCTTTATGGCCATATACAACGAACTATTCACACGCCCAAACATTTCGGATTACACGCTATGGCATAAGCCCATATAACCCTTGAGAGAGTCGTTTCCTTTGACTAGTCAACTAGTCGTTTTCCTTTGCATTAAAACGTACCAAAAAAACCAATTAAAACATGTGCCTACTTGGATTTTGATTGCTCTATCTCTTGTATATCAAGTTTGAATGTTGTCACATGTAATATGTAGTAGACATAGAGGGAGATGTAATATGTAGTAGACATAAAGGAATTTTCAATAACTATCTACTCAATATGTTTTAATGCCTTCTGACACATTTGATAAAGTGTAAAAACTTGCTAGCTTATTGTGAATTTTTCAATGTTCTAATTTTAGAAGTCAAAATGGGATTATGTCAACTCCATGATGCATAGTGATATTAATAAACATATCTAAGCAAATATTTACCTTTAAATGAGCCATTATCCATGTATACTCAATTTGGCCCACATAATTTTCATACTTATGTAACTTGAAATTGGATTATGTTAGTTCCAACATGATTAATGACCTCAAAAACCTTGTGTAAGCCCTTTTTTTACAGCTGAATTACTTGTTTTGATATAAAAATATAATTCCACTCAAAGAGGGGCCCACAGGTAAAAACCAGTTTTCATGCTTTCAATTGTTGGGACTAGATTTGGATGATTTCCAAAATTTGATGTGTGGTGGGCTTAATCGGCAAAACACCAAATTTTGAGCAATGAAACTTTTTAAGCAACACCAAGGTTATAAGACTCCCCATGACCCATGGATTGGGAATAAACCCTCTCTTATACATCTTAGAGTTTTTAGCTATGATGCTTATGTGTAGGTTCCAAAAGAGAAAACGGGTAAGTTGCACAATAAAGTAAAGAAATGCATCTTCAGTGGTTATAAAGATAGAGTAGAATTCCACAAACTTTGGAATCTAGCAATAAGGAAGATTGGCATGTACTCGAAATCCTCTTTCCACCATGGAGATAACAAGGTACCTGTCACATGCCCCAATTTTGCAAAAAACAATTTATATTATTTGATATTATTTGAGGACAATATGTTAAATTTTATGCTAAGTTGTAATTAATGACTCAGCAGAGTCAAGGATATTTAATGTAATTCTGAATATTTTATTTATAAATAAATAAAGGAGGAGACAACAGCTTAGGAGAGCTGTTAAAAGAGTGTTTACTGGTCAAATTGGTGGAGGAGACTGTGTGGAGAGCAAACTGATATGTGGCAGCATCCTTAAACCACTTCCAACTGTTGTAGGTGGCAACCTCCCTACATTTGGGGTCATGATTCCCCAAGAAAGTGGAATCAGAGCAGGTGGCTCAATTAATGAAAACTGACCCAAAAGACCTAAGCAATCTTTATAAAAATTCCCATTGACGAGAGCTGAGGTTGCTCATTCTAGAGAAGCGATCATTCAGGTGAATGAATATACTTCAGAGAAATTCAATGGAAGGGAATTGTGGAAAGAGTTTGAGGGGATAATTGCTAAGTGATCTAGTGCAGCTTTTAAGTTGAAAGATCTTACTACTGAGAGCAGGGTGTTTTATTGAGTTATTGGACCAGTCTACTATTTGCATGCTCCACTAGTTCTCAGCCAAGAAGACCAGGAACATGCTCGGGGGTCCTGAGGAAGCATTGTTTGAGCGCTCTCCAGGAGATTGGTAGGGAGGAACGGCCTCCTAATGCTGTTGTCATCTACCCTAAACAGGTTCTACATTATTTTGTTTTACTGTATTAGATAAATCAATCCGAGTTTGACTGATATGTGAATATTACAGAGTTAGTTTGTAGAATGTTAGAATCTAGCAGTCTTTTCAAATGATTGAAGAAATGAACTTGATTAGAAAAGTAATGTGGTAGAATAGAAATAATTTCTAGACTGTGTTTTTCCACACCTGGAAATTTCAGGTAGTACTCTAGCACAAGTAGAATGTTTAAGAAGATAAGAGAATGTTTGAATGTCACGTCCCCATGCCCCGGCCGGCATAGAGGACGCGGCCCAACTTCACTAGCACCGTGGCTAAGAACCCCATGAACATATGAAATCATAAAATCTGCTGAAATGTTGAATGCTTAACAAAGATTTTGAACTAAAAACATGCACATAAGCAGTTACTCATCATACACAGCGGAAACATCATACATTTAAGCAAGCATTCCTTCAACATGTTCATCATTTTCATATCATTGACAGAAAATAAGGTTGCAGAAGTAAAATGAACAAGATCACTTATCTTATGAAATCTCCTTCCGCAACCAGCTACGTCGCTGCAACGTTCCACCCAACCATAGGCCAGCGTGCTCCTCAATCTCTCAGCAACGCTGCCACCCCCGAGCTGGGCATGATTCTCCAAGGAATAAGGGAACTAGTAGGCTAACGCATAGGTAAGCATACTCAAGCATAGCCAAGCCAACAGAGTTGGGTTTATCAGGCCATCAAGGAGCTGTAGAAGGCAGATTGCTAAGCTGGTGAGCTCATTACAGAGCCAAGAACACCTTCACCAGAACTAGCCTGATCTCTAAGACACCCAAACACACCCAACACAAGGAATCAGTCCCTTCTCTGCTACACAGTCCCTCAGGCCCTGCATTCCCTTCTAGTGCTATTCAGGGGTGATGGAGAAGAAGCCCAACCCTCTAGCTATGTCTGTGTGGTTTCCAGCCACCAGGTTTATCAAGCAAATCTAAGCCAACATCCCTGCTCCTCTCACAGTCCGAAGACCAACCATTGCACACAAGCAACTAAGTCAGCTGTCACAGCCTAAACAGGAAAACGACTTCTGAGTCATTATTGGCCCTATCGTGGCCAAAATGACTCTCAGGCGAATTTACAACAGTCCCCAGCATGTAAGGAAGACCACAACAACCACAACCAACAACGTGGGAAAACACAGCCCGTCCTGGGCAATGAAATCACCAAGAAAACATATACAGACCGAGTTGGGGGAAGAAATTACAGTCTCCCAGCCTGTGGGTGAGCGTGAGCAACAATGCAGAACCCACAATCGTCCTATGAGTACAGGATATGGCCACACTATTCACCAATCCGCAGAGGAAAACTGCTGCGTGGGTAAATCCATCAAAATCCGGTGCGTGAAGACCAAAAACGGGGAGGAATCCCTCTGCGTGAGAATGCACAGCAATGGAGAGGACGCGAATTTGCAGGAGAAAATCGCATGGGTAAAACCCAGGAAAATTCCTTTGTGTGAAAACAGTGAGTGGCCAAATGGGAAGTGCGTGAAGGTTTTTTTTTTCCTCCATAGTGAAGTCAACAGTGGGGTGGAGTGTGCGTGAGGGTGAGGACTGACAGTCCTGCCACCCCACTCCCAAAGCAATTAACTGCCTCAACCACCAGCAGTAATTATTTAATGAGAGTGGTTGGAAGAAGACACATGGGTTTTTCTCTCATGGCCAAAGTTTAACAATTTCCCCCACATCCTTATCCTTGCGAAAATCATGCCCCTTTCGATTTAGTTTCCGCGATCGTAGCTGGTCGGGTTCATTTAATTAATTGTAGATGCATATTTACATGATGACCGTCATAATATATGCTGCATGCCCCGATATACCATCGGTGACAAATTTAAATCTAAACATTAGCATAACCAATCAATGGTGGGGCCTTGGCCTTTAGCTCCACACCATGATCATTTACAATATATACATCATCATATACATCTAATGCAACGGGGTCAAAACCGGGACATTACATTGAAGATTGTGTATTTATAGACGATAGAGTAATTTTATTCATGTTAAAATATTATGGAGGTTAAACAGTGTTACGATATGTTTATATTTCTCTGTTTTCACATAGTAATTGAATGAAATGCAGCAAAAAATTACATTAGAGTTACATTGATTACATATAGTTAAGTAAATAAACAAGCTACTAATCACTTAGTTTATTTTCTAACAATATCAACTAAATCTAGGACTAATATCTACTATAACCAAATAGGGTTAAATTTTAAAGTACTTAGATTATCAAGAGTAAACTGAGTTACAGAATTTATGCTATATCTTTTCAAAAACTCTGAGTAAATTCTACCTAACACTTTATTAAATAAAAGCAATGAAAATATAATTAATAACTAGTATAAAATTAAATAATACCTATGTAGAAATTATTTATAATTACTGACAGGATTATACCTATAAATATAAATCTTCAGGGTTGAAACCCTAACCAAGTTATTTAACTATTATAAATAAAAACATCTAAGCTGCAAAACCAATCACTTGGATATTTATATATATAAATGATTAGTCTACTATAGACTGTTATAGTCCTTTCTGAAAACAAATGTACATTTACACAACACACCTGTAATAATAACTTAACCAAATTAACCAGTAGCAGAATCTAATTATTAATAAACTGAAGAACTTAATTAGACAAGGGTTTCATTTCAAGAAAACCCTAGCTTGTATTTTCCGAACAAGTAAGTTAATATTATAAATTACACACACTCACTGAGTTACAGTCTTAAATAATAACAATAATTTAATTTACAAAAGATATTTAGATAGTAATGTTCATCATTAACAGTTGAATAGGAAAAACCCTAATGTACACAGAGTTACAAATACAAGATTACTGCAAAAAAAACGAGACAGAGCTCGAAGTAAAATCTTTCTTAGAACCCAATGTATTACATTGACAGGCCGTAAGGCTGCAAACTTAACCATATTACAACACCCAGCTCAGGGCTGGTGTACTAGCATCGTGGCATGGGTTGTAAAGCAAAACTAACTTTAAATTTATTAAAACCTACATTACAATATATATTTTATAAGTCAAGAAAAGAGTATCACAAGTCACGACATCAAGGCCGGAGCAACCCTGCTATATGCAAGGGTTTAATAACGAAAAACAAATCTTAAAACTGAAGACCAAACATCCCAAGACTGGAGGAACCAAGGTCATAACTTATTCCCAATTGAAACCATTTTTCCCCTAAGTCTGTACAAGGAGGGAGTTGCCACATTCTAATTGGGGCTTACTCGTAGGACTTGATGCCAATCCAAGCGTGGAGAGGATTCTTCCAAATGAAAAGGCGAACCATCACCTGCAAGTGAAGACCAAAATCTTGATTAGAAATTGAGTTTATAACTGTAACTGTAATTTTTAAGCTTATAACATTTGTAGGATGAATTTCTTTACCTAGAAGCGAAAGATTTGGAAGCCAAGGAGGATTTGAGCCCACACCACGAGCAACAAAACCCTCGTGCTCACCAGTGACAAAGGCGACGGGGCTCACAATGCATTCTACACCACGAGCAGGAGTAAAATTTGGCAATGGTTACGAAAGGAAACAACACTAAAAACTATTGACAGAGCTTCACTACCCTCACGACAGCGTATTGTGTGCAAGAAGAAAAAAACCAAATGCGAGCTATGAACTTCGCAAGCCTTACACTAGAGTGGCAACACTCATCTACACACAGACAATGGAGCTAGAGACGAGCACAAGTGAGCCCTCATGGCTGCAGTAAACCAGACATAGAAAAGACCAAAACCCTCAACGAATAATGAGGACGTTAGGGTTGCAAGGTAAGCTTTTAAATCATGCATTGCATGGTGGTGGATGTTACACGTGCCCACAAAATTATTCAGTCCACAGTGGTTCGAGTTGTATAGTCTCCACTGCACTGTCAGGAATCAAATTATTATTAATAATCTATACAATGATCACAATGATAATATGATATACAAAGTCAAAAACATAACATATCAATGATAAACATTAACTCAAACTATTTTGAATAATGAGGTTTTTATGATATCGTTAACCCTTGTTATATGTAAACAATGAAATCTTTCGATGGTAAAATAACCATTATGGAAAGATCCATAGTAGGGTATATGCACTTGATCTTCAGACAATAGTCCAATAATAATTATTTATTCAAGTATTATATAGCAAGACCATGATGTTAGAACTAGTTTTTATGTAAGACTAATAGTAAGAATCTAGTTTATAAATCAACAGTGTGTATATAAAAAAAATTTACACTCTTGAATAAATTCTTACTTTTGTATGAAGTCTATAGTACTAAGAGTAAGATAAACTTCATGGAAGTTGTAATCGTTTGGTTTCCATAAGTAACCAAAGCTCCAAATGAATTAAGTAAAGGCTAGATTTGCCTTGGTAGTAAAAGATATTAAAACTATCTAAGAAAACATATAGCATCACTATTATTTATAAATAAATAATATGATAATGTAATTTCGTCACATTACTTATGTCATGAAAAAATTTGGAAGTTAGAATCACAACTTGACGACATTTAGGCAAATGATCATTTATTAAAAAAACAATGCAATAATAACCTAATAAACTTCCTCTACTAAAGCTTAATTAAAGCTAAAGATAAGACTTATAAAAGCTTGTTTCTTGAAATGCTTAGGTCTATTTCCATACTTAAACAGTGTTTTAAATTTTAGAAATAACAACAGCAGAAAACTCTTATTTCAATAATTGTGTTGGTACACTAATTTATGAGCTCTATGAAGAACTGGTAAATAACGTAATGTATAGATGGAAAGAAGATTGATCTAAAATAGCAGACATTTTGATAAAAGACAATCAGTAGGGAAAAGTATTGATCTTTATGACATGAATTTTAAAGTACTGTCACAGTTGCAAAACAAGGAAAAGAAACGGTACTTTACCTTGTAGTACCCTTGAATTCTATTAAGCAAACTTTTACTTTAGCAGTATATTTATGCTAAAAGAAGTATATCTGGATTAATGCCTTAATAAACTCTTACTGGTTCAAAATTTACCTCTCAAGCCTGTAAGATCCAGAAATCTAGGTAAGTTAGCAATCGCTAAGTAAGCCGTAGTTAGAAAGTAACTTCTCACCTACTTGACAAAGTCAAATCATTTGTACAGCTATAAATAACCGAATGCAGATTATTTACATCACATATCGAAATTAAATTAGTATTAATTTATATGTGTTTAAGTTAATCATTAGTTTGTTAACTATTTCATTTATCCGTTAACCGCTAGAAGATAACAAACTGCGGCTATAAATAATTTATGTTACATCAAAAAAAATTATTTTTTGTGAAAATTTGGGGTTATGACATGTGGTATCAGAGCACAAGGTTCAAACACTAGGCCTTGATGAAGCCTAACTAGCCTTTATGAAACAATGAATTTAAATTATTTTGCTGATGTTATTTTCTTTTAAATGTTATTCAACAGAGAAATTGTTTCTGAAGTTTAACAACAGGTATGGAAAGGGTGGAGGAATATGCGGAAGAGGAATCTCCATTTACTGAACCAGAAAACTTACGGAGAGACCCTATACAAGAACACCTAACCACTAATTCCTTGGAATTGTTACAAATAGTAAAAGACTTAAAATATGAAATGGAATCTATTAAATGAGAGAATGAAAGGCTTTTGAGAGCTCAGGAGAAGCTGAATCAGATCCTAACAGAAAGATTTCAAACTAAGGGAAAGGGAAAAAGAGTTGATTCAGAAGATACAAGTCATCGACATAAATATAAAAAGATTAAACAAACTAAAAATAAAATCAGCTCATCTTCAGAGGTGTTTGGTGATCAACATAATTTTCATTCCACTAGTGATAGTAGTGATGACAACCATTATACTAAAATGAGAAAATATAAACCCTATGAGGAAATTTATGGGGAATTTAAAAAGATTAAACCACCAACATTTAATGGAGAGACTGAGAAGGGGGAGGAAGTGGAATCCTGGTTATCTGGGATGAAGAAGTACTTCCAAATTTACAACTATTCTAACCAATTAAAGGCTAGAATGGCTATCTACAATTTCTCAGGAAAGGCTGATATTTGGTGGCAGAACTTGAAGAGAGTGAAGGGAATAAAAGAGAAGAACGTAAATTGGAGTACTTTCAAGAGGTACTTTAAAAAGAAATTTCTATCTGAGCAATACTATGAAGAGAGAGCAAAAGAATTCTATGAGCTTAAACTAGGTTCAATGACTATGAAATATTTGAACAACAAGTTTTTAAGTCTGCTTAGGTATGTACCATACCTTGCAGATGAAAAACCAAAGGTGCAACGATTCCTCAGTTGTCTACCTTATCATATCAAGGATAGGATTGAGTATGACAATCCAAAAAATCTGGAAGAATCTATGAGGAAAGTCAACTTCTGTTATGAACAGAATTGGAAGAAGGCGAGCATGGCCAACTAGAAAGCCAAGAAGAATAATAACCATTTTGTTCAAAAGAAGAAAGAATTTGTGCCCAACTGAAATTCTAAAAACAATAAGGCCAATAATTTTCCTAACAAGAATTTCCAAGGGAATAAGAATAATTCACCAAGTCATTAGAACAATCCAAAGGGTAAAGAATCTGCTAATATTCATGGTAATTACACAAAGAAATTTGAACACAAAGAACCTATAAAGTGCTGGAAGTGTAATGGCCCACATTATACCTCAGTCTGTCCTAATCGGAAAAAGACTGTCAATAATATCCATACCATACATGAGGAAATGACTGTTGGAGATTTAGCGAGGACTATTGTTATCCACCTGAATGGCACCTCTCCATCCGAGTGCCGACATCCCTCATGTTGGCACACAAAATGATATTTATGGATTGAGGGTTGCCCAAAACACTATAGATGGGCTTATTATGAACTACATTCATCATCCATCCAGCTGGTTATTTTTACCCTTTTGCTATGTCAAGTCATATACGCGACTCTCTATATATGCAACTCATGTGTCATACGCGAGTCTCGGTTGTTGCATGTCACGTATAGATGTATACACGGGTTGCCTTTAGAGCAACTTGTGGATAATACGCAAGTTTCTAGTCTTGATACCCGCGTATACCTACCTTTGACATTAAAAATAAAAACACGCGATTACTTGAGATTAGTTAAGCATTTAACCTTAATCTCATTAACTGTCTCAACCTCCTCAACCTTCGAAACTTCCTTATTTCACCAACTATAAATACAGGCCTTGGGGAGGGTGTTAGATATATACACTTGGAGAGCAAAGTTATGCTGGTGGAGTTTATACAGAAGTCTTTGGAGTAGTGGAACTCGGAATCCTTTGGCTGCAGAGGAGTCCTTGTCTCAGGCGTTGGGTTGTAATCTGAACTCTTTCCATTATGGTTAATAAAGAGAATCCTTCTTCCATATTGTGTCTTGAATGTATCTCATATATTGTGGTTTGATAAATGTTTATGTTTCAGCATTCTGTATATGATTTATCTAACCTGTTTATATATATATATATATATGAATCATCTTGTATTTGGAAGATTGATCCTTGACAGGTGAAGGAGAAAGCATCCCTGAAGACTTTGGAGGAGAAGTAGAGTAGAAGAGGGCAAGTTAGGATCAACCGTCGTGTATCAGGTGAGTCTTTCCCATCCTCATATTTCCTTTAATGCACTCTAGAGTCAATTGTCTGCAAGTTTATTGAGTATGTTGGTAACCCCAGACCTTCGGTTATAAGGTGTTTATTCTTGTACAATAGAACTGGCGACTCCGCTGGGGAGCCCAGACTGTTGTAGGTTGTTTCTGTCACCCCTGACCAATCTTTGCTTTGAATTCTGTGTGTGGTCTTTTATCCTGGTTCATACTTGTCGCAGTGTTTGAAAGTCTTGTGGATTTTTCTTAGTTTTTGAGAAAACATTTGTACCTATACGCGGGTTGCTCTTCTGCACAGTCACGTATAGAGGCCTGCATCCGTGGGTTTCTCTACTGGACAGTCGCATACAATACGCGGGTTTCCCTTCTATACAGTCGTGTATAAGCCTGGAAATAGGAATTTTTAGGATTGGGTTTGCTTGTCCCTCTCTGTGTGTATTTCTTGTTTCTGTGTGGACTTTATTTATAAATGTTGTGATGTCTATTTGAAGACCTATTGGTGATCACACTTTGTGATTTTTCGAAATCCCTTGAGTCTCTTTTGCTTGGATTATTTTCTGTTTGCATGCTGAAGTAGCTTGGCCTATTTGGGTTATAGGTTGAATTTTCTCTGTCCAGATCAGTGATCAGGGTCTTGGGATTTATTTTTCCAGTCTGTCTTTCGATATTGGTTGGTTTGTCACTTGCCTTTATAAGTCTACAGTGATTTTTGTCATTGTGTGCACCCAAGCTAGGGTTCCTAGTCTACCTTTGTTGGTTGTTTCTTGGTTCTGTCAGCCTGCTTTACTTCAGTTTGTTGGTTTTATACAGTTCATTAATTCCAAGTTTACTCAAGTATAGCGCATTTTAGGTGCATAGTAGAGTTTGAGTATTTTTAAAAGTGAAAAGAAAACATTGTCAAGATTTTGCATAAGTAGTGTTTATTTCAGTTTAAAAATATTAATCTCAAAAACTACAAAAGCATAGGCTTAGTTTCTCTTATCGTTTGCATTCAGTTCATCAATATATATTTGCAAAAATAAAAGAAGTTTGCTTTAATAGTGGTAATTTGCTTTGAAAAATACACCTTCATTTTCATTTATTTCTTATTGAGTCAAAAACACCATAAGTACATCACTCCATTTCCTTCTGAGTAAGAAAAAACCCTTTAAAATGAATGCATAATTAAAATTTACTAGTAATCTTTTGTTTCTAGGGGCCTTTCACCTACTAGCTTAGGCTAGACTTGTGGGCTAGGAAGTGTAAACTTCCCACAAGTTATAAAAATCAGACATAGTGGACTTTTCTTTAGGTAAATCCTTGACTTTATCGACTGTATCTGGGAAGCTCCTCTCAAACGGGAGTCAAGCACGAGGCCACGTGGAGGCTTGGACAGAGGAGATAACCCTCCAAATCCTTGTCAAAATGTAGATCAGGGCTTTTACGCATCTATGGATTCTGTCCTAGACAGAGTTTCGGGCTCAGCTACCCTGCCCATGCATACGAGTCGGGCTTGCGACTGTCCCCCCAGACTGTTGGTATAGCTAAGGTAGCCTTTAGTCTCTTGAATTTTAGGGTTCATACCTAGGTAAACCGGAAGGCTATTTCTGGTTCACCTTGAACGAGCTTGGAAGGTAACCCTTGTTGAAAGTGTAGGAGGGCGGCTGGGTGATTCCTCCGCTTGTGCCTAAGAACTAATTCAAGGACGCCAAGTAATCGTTCATCAGCTTTCTTCGGGAAAGTATATCTTTTACCCTTGTTTGATTGCTTGAGGCTTTAGGATTTTTATAGTGTATGCTCTGTGGTTTTGCCTGTGTTTAGTTGGCCTTAGGGTGTGATTTATTAAATTTTCAATCGTGGAGGACCAACCTCCTAGAAGTTCAAGAAGGTTGAGAAACCTTCCTCCTCTCACCACATTGGAGCCTCCACCTCTACCCCAAAGGCGAAGATTAGACACAGACGGTTCATTTGAACCAGTAGGAATAAGTGAAGTTCTTGGTGAACCAGAACTGATAGCTAACCATTTTGATCTTGATACAGTTGAGATAGAAGAATTATAGACTGATGAGTTTGCAAGAAACTTTAACACCCCCTTGACTGATTTAAATGATCATGTGATCATTCAGGTTAGACCGTTTGATTCACCTATATTAGGTGTCCCTGTGGGTAGGATCATGTATTATGTGGAAGAAAGTCCTTTTGTGTTCACCTCAGCCATTTCGATTGAAGGGGCACTGCCTCGCTCGATAAGTGCCCCTAGATCTAGTCTACCTTCTACACCTTTGACTCCAGCAAGCTAGGTGGTTCAGCCACCGGTTCACTCAAACCTAGCAGGTACTTCTGGTGACATGGTTACTGGGATCCCCAGTATACCTACTGTTCCTTCTTCCTTTCCATATACTACCCAGAGTGGTCCGGTAGGATCCTCGGCGTTTGTCCAAGGATTTCCTTGGAATGGGGGGCACATTCCCTCATCTAGTCCATACGTAGGTCCATCTCCTTCCTATGTAGGAGTGCAGTTTGGAAACAACACCTCTTATTGGCAAAGTTTCCAAACTCACATTTCGGTTCCATTCACGAGCTCTCCATTTTCATTGTTCAGCGGAGGGATTCCGAATCCTATCTTTCAGACCCCTGTTTCTATGGGGACGGCTCGAACTTCTTATATTGCACCTCCCACACACAATCCTATGGCTTACAGATGGAATCCATTTCAGAGAAATCTTCCCACTTCGCAACCGGTGGCAGGGGGAAACCCCACTTTTACCCATGGGAATTCGGGGGTAGGTCCCTCTAATCCCCAAGCTAGCACATTTAGTACCCCAGTTCGACCCAAACTTCCAGTCCTGGAAACTTTAAACTTGCCAAATTTGTCAAAATTGATGAATGACCCTATGAGGCATGACCCCTTGTGGCTTCCTATTCCCACCAAATTGCCATCGGACATCCCTAAGTTCGAAGGCAAAACTAGTGAAGATCCTGGGGCTCATGCCACCACATTCCATTTATGGTGTTCTTCAAATTCGTTGAATGAAGATTCAGTTAGGTTGAGGTTGTTCCAGAGGAACTTGACAGGTAATGTGGCAAAATGGTATATTGAATTGCCTTCTGCTGCTTTCAGTAGTTTCTGGGACTTGGCTAGTGCATTTCTTAGCCACTTTCAGCTTCCCATCCGATATGATTTCAGAACGGACTTGTTGTCTACTTTTAGACAAAAAAAGGCTACCCACATCTTGGATCACATCCAAGAGTGGAGAAGGTGAAAGAGCCTTATAAAGGACACCATCCCTCCTGAGTTCCTTTTAGAGTGGTTCCTTAAATCTCTGTTGCCATACATATCTAAGGACGTATCCACCTCAGGAGTGACGAATGAAGAAGAAGCGATTCTCAGGGCCCAGCAGTTGGATTTGATTTATTCACAATCTAGGATCTTATATGAGATTATCCCTGAGGCACCGAGGCCTTCGCACGATGCAGAGAATCCTAAGCCTTGACCCCATGCTGATGGTGTGGTTGGGTCTGTTAACTCTCCCACCGTAGAATCTTTAACTAAGAAACTTCATCAGTTGTCTGTCAAAAAATCTATGGCGGAGGTAGCAAAGGCTGCCCCCTCCCCCCAGAGTGCAAATTTTTTTGCACAAACCTCTCAGAAGGGCAATCAACAGCCCAGTGGAAAGAAAAAGAAAGGTAAGAAGGGAGAGGGAAACCAAAACAAGGAAAAGCCCACAAACAATGCTGATGGGGGAAAGAAAGAAAAGAATAAGGTCAAGTTCCCTTGTAAGTTGTGCCAAGAGGACCACCTTACTCACCTTTGTCCCCTTATGGATCAAGCCCAAAAGCTGCTTAAAGCTCAACAACCAGCTGTCTTGAAAGATCCTTTTCCCCAAGGACAGAACTCTGCTTCAGCTTCTAATACAGCAGGGGGCACTCAAACTGCCCCTAACCCAAACTATATCAACATGGTTCGATATTCGACTTTGTTGCAGACAAGGAACAAAAATTATGAGGAAGAGACCCTTGAGAAGGGTAAAGCTGTAGGTGAAACTTTGAACCCTCTCACAATAGAGAAGCCTGCTGAAACTATGCCGAAGATACCGAAAGGTGTCTTCAAGAAGACCTTGCATAACCCTAATGCTAGGGCTGCTTCAAACTACTCCGTGGTTGAATATTTATCCCAAACTCCGTGTGCAATGTCAGCTTTAGAGGTGTTACAGAGTTTTCCTTCCCAGTGGGATGCCCTCTTAGCAGCTTTAGGCAGCATGGACTCTTCAAGTCTCACGGCGAAATTTCATTTGTTCGATGTTAAAATTCGCCTACCTTACCATGTAGCCTTACCAATAGATGTTGTCCATGGTGGTAAGACCATTGGAAGGGTAGTTGTTGATGAGGGTGCTTCTACATGTGTTATGTCCTTGGCCTATTGGAAATCTCTTGGATCCCTAGAGCTGGTCCCATCAAACAATTTGCTTACTACTTTTGATGGACGATCCTTCCGTCCACATGGTATCCTGTCGGCTTTTGAAATTAATTTGGCAGGCAAAGCATTGTCTGTTGAAGTAGAAGTGATCGATGCTCCTTTGGACTACAATTTGCTTCTAGGAAGGAACTGGACTTATGCGATGTCCGTTGTTGCGTCGACCGTCTTTCGTGTAGTGGTTTTTCCACATGAGGGAAAGTTGGTTACTATTGAACAACTTGATTTTACCCGAAAAGGTCTTTTAGAATCTAATGAGTCCGCTATACCATTGGTTGATCAGGTCAAACCTGCTGTACAGAGCTTGGGGGCTGGAATGTACACATCACTGATGGGCACATTTGATCTTCCAGCCCCGGTTAATTATATTGGTTCTACTAGTGTGGGGAAGTCCATCGCTACGGTTGTCGATAGGACTGATCCTTGGGTTCTCCCAACCCCCCATGAATCGGAAGTGCCCCTATCGGCAGTGGAGGTTGCTTATCAAGCTATCACTCAAGCCACTGCTGATCCCATTCCAGATCCTCTAATAGTCTCGGATGATCTGGAAGAAGTCTATTTTCCCGTATGGGCGAAAAACTCTTTGCATTCTATGGATTGTTTAGACATGGTTTTACCTTCCGATGAAGCTATTCTGGATGCCATGAGTGGACGTGATAATATTTGTGAGGATCTTCATCATCGATCCTATTTTCTTCCAGAACTAAGCATGATAGAAAATCAAGAGTTTCGTTTGAGACTGTCAAAAGATGTTGATATACCTATCAACCCTTTTCCTAGGGAAGGAATGTTTGCTGAGGGGAATATGGAAAATATTTCCGCTACTATACCTATTAACATCTCTGTAAACCCTGATGTCATGGAAAACATATATATAGGTGCAAACTGCTCTTCTGAAGAGATTTCCATCTATACTGCCCTTTTTAAGGAATTTTGTGATGTCTTTGCCTGGTCATATGAGGAGATGCCAGGCATAGATCCATCGATTGTTGAACATGAAATCCGAACATATCCTGATGCCAAGCCAGTTCGACAAAAATTAAGACCTGTGAACTCGCGCAAAGCGAAGACTGTGAAAGTCGAAGCTGAAAAGCTGTTGAAGCCTGCTTTTATATATCCCATAGCTTTGACTGAATGGGTATCCAACCCTGTTCCTGTTGACAAGAAGCAAGGGACTATCCACTTTTGTACAGACTTTAGAGACCTCAATAAATCCTGTCCTAAGGACAACTATCCCACACCATTTATTGACCAGATCATAGATGCTTGTGCAGGAAGTGAGGTGTTTTCGTTTATGGATGGTTTCTTCGGATACAATCAAATTCAAATAAAACCGGAAGACCAACATAAAACTGCTTTCATTTGTCCTTGGGGTACCTTCGCATATAAGAAAATGCCCTTTGGATCAAAAAATGTTGGGGCAACCTTTCAATGGGATATGAACTTTGCTTTCCATGACATTAAAGCCATTGTCGAACCATACCTTGATGATCTGCCCGCAGATTCTCGTAAGAGGATCCAACATCCAGATCATTTACGGTTGATATTTGAAAGATGCAGATATTATAAAATCTGCTTGAATCCCCACAAGTGTGTATTCTGCATTGAGTCAGGAAGATTACTTAGATTCATAGTCTCTAGTAGAGGCATCCAGGTGGATCCTTTGAAATTTGAGGCTATTGTAAATCTGCCTCCTCCTCATTCTCTCAGGAAAATTCAAAGCCTGCAAGGAAAGTCTAATTTCCTTTGACATTTTATTGTTAATTATGCCAAGATCACTAAGGGTTTCATGCGCCTGCTCAAACAGGACACCCCATTTGTATGGGATGAAACTACACAACTTGCATTTGAGGCATTGAAAAAAGATTTGCTGTCGGCACCCTTATTACGTCCACCAGATTATTCTAGGGATTTTATATTATATTTGGCCGCGTCAGAGTCGACCATTGGGGTAGTACTAGTCCAGGAGGATGATAATCTTGTAGAGCATGTCATTTATTATCTTAGTCGTGCTTTGGTCGGACCTGAACTTAGATACTCCCATGTTTAGAAATTAGCCTTAGCAGTTGTTTATGTTGTGCAGAGGTTACGTCACTACATTTTACTGAGGACCACCACGGTAGTGGCGGATGTGAATCCATTCCAATATGTTTTATCCCGACGGATTGTTGGGGGAAAAATTAATAAATGGATAGTCATTCTCCAAGAGTTTAACTTGGATTTCGAGTCCGCTAAGTCTAAGAAGTCCTTAGTTTTTGCTAAACTTATAGCAGAATTTCCTAATGAAGAAGATGTAGTGGTTGAGGATGACTCATTCCCAGATGAGCACATCTTCCTGATATCCACCTCTGATCCTTGGTACGGAGATATTCTTATATATCTCCAGAATTTGAAGTACCCTACAGCTTCCTCAAGGGAGGAACGACGTAAGTTACGCCTTCATGCCAAGAACTACCTCATTATAGGAGATACATTATATCGACGAGGGGAAGATTCCGTTTTGGGTCGTTGCCTTAATCATGAGGAAGTGGAGATTGTCCTGAATGATTCCCATAGCGAAGCGTGTGGGGGTCATTTATCTGGGTTAGCAACGGCCCAAAAGATATTGCGTGCCGGTTATTTTTGGCCCATGATCTTTAAAGATTGTGTGGAAGCAGTGAAGCGCTATCATCCATGTCAGATTTACACCAGGAAGATGCGGTCACATCCTGCTCCATTATTTCCCATTGTATCGGTAGGCCCCTTCATGAAATGGGGGATTGATTACGTGACATGCAACCCAGCCTCGGCTGGGGGGCATAAATACATCATTGTCGTTGTTGACTATTTTACGAAATGGGCAGAAGCAATGCCTACTTTTAAGGCCGACAGGGAAACAACAGCTTTCTTTGTATTCAATCAGATTATAGCATGGTTTGGTATACCCAAAGTGATTGTCACTGACCATGGAAGTCATTTTCAAAATGACATGATGACGGAACTGACTACCATGCTCGGATTTAGACAAGAACATTCTTCTCCATACTATCCGCAAGCAAATGGTCAGGTTGAGGCTATCAACAAGACTTTTAAAACTATCCTTAAACGTACAATTGATGCATCCCGTTCTAACTGGCACGTCATGTTATATCCTGCTCTTTGGGCCTACTGAACTAACGTAAAGACTGCTACGGTTTTCTCCCCCTTTCCAACTCGTTCATGGGGTGGAAGCAGTTACTTCGATTGAATGTGAAATCATGTCTTTAAAGATAGCCATTCATGTGTTACCTGATACGAATGAGCTTGAAGAATTTTTGGTACATATAGAACACCTTGATGAACAGCGTAGAGATGCGCTGACTGCTAATCAGGCTCATAAAAATAGGGTCAAAACTTAGTATGATAAATCGGTCAAACCTAGGGTTTTCTCTGAAGGGGAACTTGTCTTACTTTGGGACCAAGACAAAGAACCCTTGGGGGTAGGAAAATTCAAGGAAATGTGGTTAGGACCTTATGTCGTGTCAAAGGTATTAAGTAAGGGTGCATATGAGTTAGTTGATTTTGATGGGAACAAGCTACCTGAACCTAGAAATGGGCTCTACCTAAAGAAGTAATATGCTTAGGCTTAGCACTTTTTCTTGTATTTTTACTCTATGTATTTTTTATGTACATTAGGTTGTCGATTTTGTTTTTTATACTATCTGCTGGTTGTTGTAGATGTCTTTTGAAAGGTATTTAGGATTCGTTGATGGTGCCAGCCATCACACTTGTAACCTAGCCTTGACAGCTTGAGTTATCTATTCTCCCTCGGGACAGCTTGTTGCCGTAGGAGGCGCTTGTTTAGGTCCTGCTTCTAATAATGTTGCTAAGTATAGGGATATAATTGAGCTCCTATGGGATGCTTTGTCACGTGGCATCACCCAGCTTGAGGTCCATTTGGATTCTCAGTTATTGGTTTCCCAGCTCAATCGAGCTTATTAGGTACAAAATCTTATCTTATTACGTCAGTTCATGCAAATTCGTTTATTGGAAAGACATTTTGAGGTTATCACTTTCAATCATATTCCACGAAACCAAAATTCGTTGACTAATGCATATGCTAATTACATTTTGGATTGGCATCTCACACACATTTTATAAAAATGTACAACAAACATATAAAAAAACTTCCAAATAAACTGACAACAAACACCAATATATATATATATGTAAAATATCTATCTGTAGATAGGTCAAGTCTGATCCCGTCATATACAAAATATACAAAAATGTAGATCATAGTCCATCAAAATTCCATAGGTCTACGCTAGACCGCCCTGGTCACTAGGACCACCTTGGTCCCCATGATATTTATGCACTCTGGCTTCCTCAGCCTCCTCGGCTTCGGCAGCCTCCACCGCATCTATGTACACGAGCACTGCTCTAACTACTCGTCTGAAAAGACATAGCCAAAACGGTGGAACCCCCACAACAAACTCCTGCATGGCTGTAGGGATATGCTCAATCCGCATAGTAGGAACTCATTGGGTCAGCCTGGCCAACTTTCCCTCTAGTACCCTGATCAATCCTGGATCCTCGCCCACGATAGGATGAACAAACATGCGAGGGTGCCCTTCAGGGTGGACCGGTCCAATATCTGCATTTTGACACATGAATAGGGTTAATACTTGTACATATGTATCTATATATCATTCTAAAATTCATAAAAATTTGAAAATGATAAAAATTAAAAATTACTTACCTAGCTCTCCCCATGCTCCTCCTGAAGGGAGGGTAAGGTCGGGGTTACCTCAGAAGTCCATCCCGGTGTATGGAAATTGCTCCAATGCCGGCAGCTGTCGTTCCCACTAGGTATAAAAGTCATCATCATAGACACTATGTACTGAGTCTCCTCCTCCTTGACGGAGGAAGATGTCTCCCCACCTGCTCAACCTTGGCTGACATGGAGATCTGATCGGTAGAGGTATAGCAGGGCTCAGTGCTGGTACTGTCTCAAAGAAGAAGGCCACTAATATGCTTGCATAGCCAAAGTTTTTCCGCCTTCCCCTCTTGCAGTCGGATAGTTGTCCCCTCATGATGGGGGCAAATCCCGAGCACCAATCATAGAGAGCACCTCTAAAACAGTCAACTACCAGCCTCATTTGGTTCCTTGTGGCCAAATGTAGAGATGAGGATCCTGATATTCTCACAATGGTGCTAGCTAATACCTGGAGAGTAAAATCTCAAATTTCTGCAACCGGAACGTTGGTTCCTCTTCTTTGAGTACCCGGTGTACAGAACACATCTACATAGTTTTGGACACTTAAGGGGTCACCGGCCCTGTCAGTGCCCTCCAAGTTCATCGGCGCTCCTCGTCGTGACAACCTGGTAATGAAATATATGTCTTCAGTGGTAAGCTCTAAGGTTTCACCTTGTAAGTTGAACATCCCCAAACTCATGATCCCAATAATTGACCATGAACTCAAGTATGCGGACATTGGCCCGCATGGGCGATGTACAAAAGAATTTTAGCATCCCTCTTGTGCGTAATGCATGTATGGTGGGCGCGTTTTGGAGTGCCGCTTGGTCCATTATTTCGTGTTCTCTTTCCCTCCATTCCAGAACCATCTTTTACCTAGCAAAAACAAGTAATTTGTTTCAGTATTTCCATATCAAAATTCAAATGTTTTTGAATATATTTAACCTTTTGTCCTCTGCGTAGTATACGTGACTTTCTACTTAGACATGTCGCGTACTATACGTGACTGCCTAATTAGGCAACCCACGTATAGAACGCGTATCCATGAGTTTCCATATTAGCAACCTGCGAATGTGTCGTGCTACAGTTTAGGACGCTTTTAAATATGGAATTCAGACTCAAACTTAACAATTGCTTGGATCAAAATGAAGAGCTCAGGGTGTAGGCTTACCTGCAACTGGCGGATTTCGATTTCGTCGGTCCAATTGTCCATAATGATCGAACAAAGGTAGAGGGTAAAACTTGCTTTTATGGCTCAAAAGTTCAAATGGTGAGTTTTGTTTTAAATTTTCAAACTATTTATAGAAATTATATTTCTTAACGTGGGTCTTTTTCTATAGTTTGAAATGTCAATCAACTAATACCATACTTCGTTGTGCTTTGGAACAGGTTTTTCATCCTTACAAGGTGTTGTTTCTCCAATAGGGTGGTTTTGTAATTTCCCATACATTTTGGCATCTTTATTCAATCCACATTAACCTTAGGATTCAACATTTTGCCACGGACTATGGTATTCTAAGCCATTAGTCCCTTGATTTTTACCATTGTTCTTCCATGGCCAGGACCCTTTTTTCATGAGTATCCTTCCTACATGCCTATGTCATCTTTCGGTACTCATGCCGCAACTATTTCAGGTTCAGGGGTATCCTCTTAGCTATTTTTCACGCCAAATAGAGTTTCTTTTGAATCTCTTTTTACAAGCTATCCCTTTATAGGACTCCCCATCCTTATGGAGTTTCTTATAGCTATCCCTTTATAGGTCTGACTCCTTCAAAATAGACTTGACTGTCGAGTTAACTCGTCCGTTCAAGCTCGTTAAGAATATGTGAGCAGGCATCCGCATTGGTGGTAGGTTATCTCTTTCTCGGACCATGCAGAATAATATGAGAAAGGATCACTCTCTTTTCTTTTGAATTGAGAAGAGTATTCTCAGGTATAGGTTTATCACTTTTCCGGACCTGAGGGACTAAATTTACGGAAAAGGAACACCCATTTTGAGCTTAGTTTTCTCTTTTTCATGCTTTGGACCCAAACATGAAAAAGATTTCGAGTGTACTTTGTGTCTTTTTCATGCTCGTTAAACACTTAAGAACAAAGCAATGATTTTATTGTTGTAAGCCCCATTTCTCATAACCAAATGGATCTTTCCAAGTGAGCTTGCTTTCCTTCACACTCGTAAAACTCAAGCTATTTTATGTTGTTCTGGAAGGAGCGTTGGGTAGGTGGTAATTTAACCTTTTTCGGACCTCCTTGACTAAGTACGAAAAAGGTTCACCTTTTCTTCTTCGGAAGTTAAGAGAGTTCTTCTGTGGTATGTTTTATACTTTTTCGGCCTCAGGAGACTAAATTGGATGAAAAAGGACCCCCCTAGAGTCTTCTTTGGATTTTTCAGACTCTCTAAATGTGAAAACACCAACTGAGCATGTACTAGTTCGGGCTCATTAAATCCACGAATCAGTGACACTATCAAGCATTATTTTCCCATCTCTTCAAGCTTGTTAAAAAATGAAGAGGGAACCGAGTTGACTTTCCTGGACTCGTTAAAATTTAACAGGGAAGGTAAGGAAGAAGTTTTCTCTTGTTTTCAGTAATGGCAGCATGTCCTCCTTAAACATAGCACTCTTCGTTTTCCGATATCCATGTTTCAGTGTCAACTTTTGTTCAACTATTCCTTTGAGTTTCTTACTCCTCCTCTTGTCCATTATACCTGGGGAATCTGATCATGTCTCCTACATGACAGATAGGTCTAGTTTTTCTATCTATAAGTTATATGTTGCCTTGGGTCATCTCTATGTTGTGCTCATTGTTCAAGGACTCTACCCAATGTCTGATCTATAGCATGATCCCATCATTGTTATATCTATTATCTATTGTGTCTCCCTTGTTTTTCCCAGTTCCTAGTCACTCTTGTGATCCGTTGGAGGATCTATTGCCTTCCTTATCACAGCATGGTTCCGTTTCAGTACCTCCTGATGACGAAGACCTAGAGTTTTGACGTTGGTACCTCAGGATTCAATTTCATCATTGGTTAATTCCTTTGCTTCAGTTGTCGATTATCCCTTATTGATTGACAAACTATTGAATCCTTTCCATGTTCGACTTCAGCTTACCCTTATTCACATGGCTCGGATTGTACTGGTTCTTTGGGATCCTTTATGAAGACCTCAGTTCCTCACCTATGGACTAAGTTGCACAAGATTATGTTCTATTCATATACACAGCTTCCATATCTTTGAAGACTCATCATTATTGTATATTGTGGCTTCGATCCACCTTTGTAATATACGTGGTTTTCATACCCGTATCATATGATGTACTCCAATATTGTAAAGGAGCTAGTGTTCCAGTAAATTGAACATAGCCTCCTCATATATAACTTTGTATATGACATTACTATGTATTTGTTTCAGGTACTCCCTCTGATCCATTGGATTTATGAGTTCTCCAAAGATAAAGATTATAATGTATTACGGCCATCATTTCCCTCTGAACTCACACATTAGGGGGCATCTGTTATCCACCTGAATGGAACCTCTCCGTCCGAGTGCCGACATCCCTCAATTTGGCACACAAAAGGACATATATGTATTGAGGGTTGCCCAAAACAATATAGATGGGATTATTATGAACTACATTCATCATCCATCCAGCAAGTTATTTTTACCCTTTTTCTATGTCAATTCATATACTCGACTCTCTATATATGCAACTCACATGTCATACGCAAGTCTCGGTTGTTGCATGTCACGTATAAATGTATACACGGGCTGCCTTTAGATCAACTCGTGGATCATACGTGAGTTGCTAGTATTGATACCTGTGTATACCTACCTTTGACATTAAAAATAAAAACACGCGATTACTTAAGATTAGTTAAGAATTTAACCTTAATCTCATTAACTGTCTCAACCTCCTCAACCTTCGAAACTGCCTTATTTCATCAACTATAAATACAGGCCTTGGGGAGGGTGTTAGATATATACACTTGGAGAGAAAAGTTATGCTGGTGGAGTTTATACAGAAGTCTTTGGAGCAGTGGAACTCAGAATCCTTTGGCTGCAGAGGAGTCCTTGTCTCAGGTGTTGGGTTGTAATCTGAACTCTTTCCATTATTGTTAACAAAGAGAATCAATATTCCATATTGTGTCTTGAATGTATCTCATATATTGTGGTTTGATAAATGTTTATGTTTCAGCATTCTGTATGTTGTTTTTAACTAGGCATACCCAGGTTTACTTTACTGTACCAACAAAACCCCTAGCTCACTGGCCCTTTCGATGACAGACCGTAGAGCAGCTTGAAGTCTCACCCAAAGTGATCTTAGATGGGGTGGTTGAAGACTCAGGTGTCTTCAACCGGGTTCTGTAGCATCCTATGGTCTTGCGACTCTTCTTAGCCAGCGGGATCTCTCTGCGAGGACGATCTCTCCTTCTAGCTGGCACTTATAGGGAGCGGACTCTTATCGCATCACAGCTTCTATGGCGATGCGCACACTTTCTTTTCTACCAAGCTCCTTCCCTGCGATATCTCACACCGCAACTCCCCCATATGATGCGATATTGCCTTTCTACTCTGTAATACGTCCTATAATGAGGCTCAATATGCGTATCAACTCTTAAGGTCCTGCGACCTCCCTCCTGGGTCTAATAACTCTGTTAACCCTCACCAGGGTGTTAAACCACTTTACTCAGACCTCTACAGTTTAACATGCTAACATCAACTACACTGAACTCGCGGAACTCATATACCGGAGTCACTTAGTGCTATAACTATCAACTATCATGAATCAAGCACTGATAAACTCATATACATGCTACTTGATACATTCAACTTATGGTTAACCTTCTATGTGCTATAAACTGAAGCATAACATACATACATTCATCAACTGATAAGAAACATTCATGTAACAGATAACAAATAGCAAATAGGTAAAACACAATCACATGAATAGTTGCACAACACACGAGTTTTACGTGGTTCACTTCCAGGGGGGAAAGCTACATCCACGGGAACTGGTTTTTATATTATATATTGAGAGAGTAAACACAGTTCTGCTACAACCTATTATGCATCCTGAGATCTTCTGGGAAACTCCACACACTCAACCAGGAGCCCTTCTCTCCTAGATCTCTTCTTCTTCTTATATTGCCTTCTTACAATATACTCTTCCTCTCTCGCTCAATCCCTATGGATTGTTCAATCCCTGTGGATTTTTACATTCATGCTCAAGGAGGCAGCTACTGGTTACAGTAAGATAACTACAGACTGAATAATAGAACTAGAGATCGACTCTCTCTCAATGTCTTACAATACAACTGACTAGCTAGCTAATTGTCTAAACAGCTACCCAACTGTCTAACCTTTTACAATACAAAATACATGCTTATATAGGTGGCCCGAAGGTCTCTCCCTGTTACAACACTGTGGTCCTTTCCCAACAGTAACCCAAAAACCCTAACTGTGACAGTCGGAGCATCTGTACCGTGGGCTGCCGCTTACCGTCACACCACAGCTTCCTGCAGTCTTCCATGCTTCCCGGTGCTGATCGTGGGTATGGGCGCCGCTTCCTCTAAAGTCCTCTTATTTCCTTTGTCTTCAATACCTCGGCCCGTTGCTCATTTCCCTTTATGAGGGTAGCTGAGCCCCCTGTCTTCCCCGCTGCCTTAAGTGCAGTGGTTGAGCTCTCTCTTCTCAGCCGCTCGGGTACTGTTTCATTTGACTTCTTCTTTCGATATAGCAGCTTTTCCTGTAGCTGTGGGGCCCTGCTCCAACAGTCCCCTAACAGTTACTTGTGGCTCATCCATGAGCCACTAACAGCTGGTTTCTCTTGCTGTAGCTTCTCCTTGGCTTCCTGTGAAGTCTTTGTAAGTCTCTCGCGAAGTCCTACGACTTCTTTATTCATAACCTCAACACACTCTTGTGCCGTTTCACGCATAGCTTGACTAATGATGGAGTCTTCTATATCATCAATATCACTTTTTCTTGTAGTGAACTCCTTAACATTCTGCTCAACCGCATCGACCAGCTCTACGATTTGTTCATGATATGGTTGAAGCAGGTTATTAAACTATATCTCTTTTTCTCTTAACCGTTGAGCTTCCTGTTGCAAACGGTTCATCTCTGTCATCTTCTTCATCTTTGCAAGAGCTACTAATCTCTTGAATTCTTCTTTTATTGCTGTTGTGGTCTTCTCTATGTTCTGGATACTTTGTTGCAATTCCAATCTATCTGGGAGCTCATCTAGCTCCGACCATGTCTTCGTCGCATCAGCTAGTAATGACTGTGCATCATCTATGTGACTCTTCATCTGGGTTGAAACGAGTCTAAAGGCCTCTGCCCTTGCTTCCTTATCTGCCTGAGGTGTCCCTAGTGCTCGAGCCTCAAGCTCAGCAATCTGCACTCTATGGTCTTCCTCCATCTTAACCACTGTTTCTTCCAGATGCTTTGCTCTGTCTGCAATTATTCTTACCTTCTGCGTTAGAGGTAAGGCAAACTCTATGTTACAATGGGGTAACTCGAATGCGATGTTCTGCAGGACCTGACTGAGATCCTATTCTCTTTCTTCATGTACTCTTAACTCTTTCGTCTATTTGTGAAATCCTGCGGTGAGCTCTGCATTTTGTTTCCTCAGCTGAGTGTTCTGTTTATAAGTCGAAAGCTCTCTATCCCTGATTTCTGCGGCTATCTGTTGCTAGATCATATGTAATTGATCAACAGGGAACTGGGCCAGATTGACCTCGACAGGTTGTCTAACCTATATCTGTACATCGATCATCGAAGCAGGGAGTTGGATGCTCCCTGATGGTATTAGCACTGTATTGATGTGATCCTTTGCCAAGACTTGCTCGCGGGAAGTCGATGGTGTTGAACTTTCTCCTGTCGCCGCCTGGACTGGCGGAATCTGCATTGTGGCAGTCTTCTTCGTTAGTGCTTTCAACTCCGAAAGCTGCTGATCAATCGTGCTCTGTAGCTTGTCCTGTGATGTCTGCATCGCCTGAAATGAGTCCCGCATCGCGTCCTGCAATCTTGTTGCAATGAGTTCATAGTCATCCTCCTTCAGTGCAGTCTCTGTAGGTTCCTTTAAGGCTTTTGTTTTTTTCTTCTTTGGTGCCCCTGGTGGCACCTCTTCTGCATATTTTCTCTTTAGTGTCAGTGGTGGCACTTCTGCTGTATCTTTTGTCTGGGACACCAGTTTGTCTTTTCCTTTGTCTGGTGGGTCTGTCTGTGCAGTACCTGGTGGTAGTGCTGTGGCATCTTCTAATGCCTTCTTCCACTCTTCATCAAATTATTTTATGACATCTTCTATATCCTGCGCTGTCATCCTGAATGAACCATTTGCCCAGTTATCCATTCTAGACCCTTTTGGCCTTAGGTAGATTGTATGGCTGTCTGCCATGAAATCAAGCCAATTATCATACATGTCCACAATCTCTGTGCTGATCCGCGGTGTGTCCTGGATGAATCTCTTCAACAGTTTATAGTATTCATAGAATACTATCATATTGATCTTTTTCTTGGTTGGGTTGGTGCTCTCTTATAAGTTTGCATACCGAGCGCCTCTGGGCTCGTTGCTTTGTAGCTGTAGAAACTAGGTGTGGGGCGGCTCTTTCCATCCGATGAATGCACATAATATGAGCAGCCATGAGAAATGGAAGGGGTGGTTCATCTCATCCTGTGTTGTCAAACAATCTTGAAGAAAAATATTTAATAAGAATAAACACAATTAAATTGTTCACCTTCTGCGACTTGTATGGCAAGGTGAATTACTGATCCTGTGACTTCCTTTGGGAGAACCTTGGTTAACAGTCTACCTGCAAGCAAACTAGCTGTAAATCTGAGTGTATCATCTGCTAGTGCTATGATTTCATAAGCCTGAACTCCTCTTTGTAGCTTATACTTGTTAACTAGGGTTGCTGATAGCTTGGAATCCTTGCTCTTACTTGATATATGTGTCTGAGGGTCCTTACCGGTCTTGGATAGCTCGGTGATGTGGTGTATCAGATCGACATTCAGATTGATCATGTTACCTATCCAGAGGTAACCTCCATGTACACAAGAAAGTAGCACGCACACCACGACATTAACCTCTGCACCTCGTCCAAAATGTGGTATTCTCAACAAATTGAGCAGGCCTGACTGCTCAAGAATCTGGACATGTTCCATAGGAACAAACTCATCTGCGCCGGTCCTCGAGTTCCTATGAACCGTGAGGTTCCAGTCTGGCCAAAACTGAGGATATGTCTTACTATCTCCAAGGTTATAGTCTATGAATTTGAGAAAAGGGGCATATCCTAACAGATCTCCATCTTCCTTGACATGAGAATCAATCAGCGGAAGGGGAACAGGAAACTTAGCACCCTTGGGAATGGTTACCTCTAGTGCGTCCTCAACTCATGGCACAACGTATTCTGTTGCCATATGAACTTATTCCTCTGGCTCTGGGCTGGATTCTTCTACTATCTGAGCTTGACTCCTCATCCTTGGCGGCTGTCTGACTTGTGATGTACCTAATTTCACAACCTTGGGCGGCTTCATCATAGCGAACACAAGGCCACCATGCTGGAATATTTGCACAATGCCTTCTAAAGGTTTTGTCTCGGACATAAACCACTCAGTGCAATGCTCTGAACTGGAAATGGCTGCGAAATTGGGAAAAACCAGCACTCTGTAACTGTAGTATCTCTTCACAGGGAAAACTCTTACAAATTGCTCTATACTCTCAGAAATTTCAAAAGTAACCCTTCTGGATGAATGATCTCTGAATTTATAATGAAGGTGATAGTCTTTGAATTAACAATCATTTGGATAGACCCATCGGTGGTATTAATTGCATGGACAAGACAACACCCGTCGTTTCGATCCTCATTAATTGCTGAAAATCTGATCAAATTTCCCTCAAAACTTGTGTGCAGGCGCCGGTCTCATCAAAGATTTATCAAATCTAGAAAAATCATTATACTGTTTCCGAATCTAGGGCAATGTATAGTTGTCATATCTGGATTAACTGCTTGTCAGAAGGTGAAGTGACTAGCCCTCTGCCTCTTTTCAAAATCATCTACGTGGCACGGGGAACATCGCATCGCTGCGATTCCACACCGCATTGTCTCGAACCAAAGTGTCGGAATGAACGCCACAACATTCAAAAAATCCGCAAGCGTCCTATGACTTGCACAACATACACTTTTCTGATGCGTTTCCTCATACTTAGTACTTTTTTTTTTCGTGTAGACTAATTACTGGTGCGATGCCTCCTTTCAACTACACTGGACATCTGCTCTCAATAAACTATCTGAGTTAGGGCTGGGAGGTGGAGTGGCTATCACTATAAAGTGTAAGTCTACTACCATTAATCAAGGTGGGAAGAAGCTCCCTGTTCAGTTTGCTGAGCTGAACGACACCTCCATTTGTAACTTGCTGAACCTAATATGGCCCTAACCAATGTGTCTTGAACTTCCCTGGAAACTTAACAAAATTACTTTCATAGAGGAGCACGAAGTATCCTATCTAAAAAATATTTCTCTGGATGTACCTTTCATGCCAAGCTTTCTCTCGTGCCTTCCGCACTTTCTGATGAAATCCTGCGATGAATCTGTCTTCTTCTAAGGTAAGCAGCTGCGCTAGTCTTTCATTCATTGTATCTATATCAGCCATCCTAGTAATTTGAGCAACTCTTAAATTGGGAATAATATATTCCATAGGCATAACAGCCTCTTGTCCATATACCAAGCTGAAAGGTGTGTGTCCTGTAAGTTTCTTGCATGTAGTCCTATAAGCCCATAATACAGCATTAACTCTGAGGTCCCAATCATTTCTTTGGATGTTACAGATCTTAGTAAGAGCATTTTCTAGAATCTTGTTAAAGGCCTCCACCGTACCATTATCTTGAGGATGGTAGGGAGTGCTCTTATGGTGCTGGATCTGAAATTCCTCCGTCAAGGCCTCAATAGTGTGGTTCAGAAAATGTGTGCCTTGATCACTCATCAAGATTACTAGACATCCAAATCTACTTATGATGTTTTCAAAAATGAACTATGCAGCTGTAGCAGCATCACAATTCCTTATTGCCTTTGCCTCTACCCACTTGGTGAGATATTATGTTCCTGTGATGATGTATCTCGCACCAGTTCGTTTCCCGGGTGGGTTGATAGGACCCACAAAATATATAGCCCAGTTGTCAAATTCCCGCAACGTAATCTGTGGTCGCAGCGGCATTTCATCTCTCCGCGAAGGTTTTCCTACCCTCTGGCAGATATCACAGCATCTGCAAAACTCCTTAGTGTCTTTATACAAAGTAGGCCACCATAATCCTGTAGCTAGGATTTTCTGAGCAGTCGGATTTCCTGTGAAATGACCTCCTGCAGCACCTGAATGTGCTTCTCTGATAATGGCCTCTTTCTCATGCGGCATAATGCATCTGCGCAAGACTTCATCTGGACCTGACTTATATAAATGTCCTGTGATCAAAGTGAAGTATGCTGCTTTAACAACTAACTGTTTCTTCTATTGTTTATTAAACTCAACAGGTTCCCACCCTATAGTGAGAAAGTGAATAATATCAGCGTAATACTCATCTACAATCTGGATAGAAAACAATTGCGCATCTGGCAAATTGTCCTCGAAATTACTTGGTTCTTCACCTGAATCTATCCACGACAGATGATCAGGTCCGGCATTTAATTTTCCTGGTTTTACAATAATTTCAAAATCATACTTTTGAAATAAGAGTAACCATCTAAATATCCTTCCTCGTAATACTGGTTTATTGACCAAGTACTTTAAAGCAGAATGGTCAGTGAACATCTTGAATGGGGCACCCAATAGGTAGTGCCTGAACTTCTGTAGAGCATACACCATAGCTAATCCTTATCTTTCTGTAGTGGTGTAGTTCTTTTCCACGGTAGATAGCTTTCTGCTTGAGTACACGATAGGGTGATCGATACCCCCTTCTCCTGGCTGGGTTAAGACGATCCCTAGTGCGATGCTAGATGCATCCACATGTACATGAAATGGCTTGTTCCAATCTAGGAATACTAAGATGGGTGTTGTAATCATCTTCTCTTTAAGTGTGTCTAAACTTTGCTGGAATTCCTCATTCCATAGGAATTTCACTTCTTTCTTTAACAACTTTTCCATAGGTGCTGTGATCTTTGCATAACCTTTGATGAATTTTCTATAGTACCCGGTATGACCGAGCACTGTCCTCAATTGCTTAACTGATTTGGGTGCTGGAAGATTAACAATGATGGCAATCTTTGCAGGATCTACCATCAAGCCTTGTCTGCAAACAATATGACCCAACAAAATACCAAATGGCGCACATAATATACATTTATTCAAGTTAAGAGAAATCTGATATTGCCTACATTTCTCTAACATGAGCCTTAAATATCCTATATGCTTGTGGATTAATCCAAATATAGTCCAATCATCAAAATAGACTTCTAAGAATTTATGGATGTATTCCTTAAATACAGCAACTACTACTCTAGAAACGATAGCTGGTGCATTTTTAAGACGAAAGGGCATTACCGTGTACTGGAATGAGCCCCATTCTGTCGCAAAAGTGGTCTTATGTCGATCCTCTGAATGGATTCTAATCTGGTGATAGCCTGAAAATCCATCAGTGAAGGAGTAGACCTCCTATCCTCCCACATTGTCTAAAAATTCATCAGTAAAAGGTGTCGAAAATGGGTCATGAAGTGATGCGTCGTTGAGTTTGCGCAAATCGACACAAATCCTGATTTCTCCTTTGGTTTTCTTTTCCTGCACGACCATGGGAATAACCCATTCTCTCTCTTCTATAGGTTCAATGATGTCTACTGCTAGCATCTTATCAATTTCATCCTTAACTTTTTCTTTATAGCGATGATTCAATCTGTATGGATGCTGCTTAACTGGCCTAGCATCCTCTTTCAATGGTATGCGCATGACTCCCAAATCTCCTTCTATTCCCTTCATCTCTTTGAACTTAGTGGGAAATAGGTCCTGATAGTCATGTAAGAGATCTACGATGTGTCCTACTGTTTCATCATCCCAATAGTCTCCAATAGAGGCAAAATTTGGTTTTGTTTCTGTGCCAATATTGATCTTTTTAATCTTGATAGGTTCTGTGATAGCGGGAATTTCTAGTCTCAGCCCATCAACATTGCGAGTCCCTTCTGACTCGGGAATGTTGACACTACGAGGATTCTCATCCTCATCATCTGGATCTGCTGTGAAGTTGTAACATTCTAACACGTTTTCCAACTGTCTAGCCCAATCAGGCTGAGCAGGCACTGATAGGGTACAGTCATCAAATATCTTAGTATTTATTACATCTAGAGCCTGATCAATGCTTGGATACTCAGATTCAAAAGTGAAAGTGAGTAGGAAGTTTCCTATCTTAAGTGGCCATGTGATGGTTCCTCTGCGCAACTCTGTCTCAGTGTACCAATTCCTTGGAATTGTGTCTAAAGTGTGAATGAATAGGTGAACCCATTCATCCTCTGGAATATCTGACCAACTCTGTTCGCAAATCTGAATATGTGACCTAGGGTCACTCTCTCTTGTGTATTTCTACTGTAAAGGCTCCTTGTCATTAGAAAATATGATCGCCATCAGTCTCTTAAGATCATCCCATGATGTGATATCTTCTTTATGTGCATGCCACCATCTTGCAGGTGTGGCTTTTACTGCAAGGTCCATAGTTGTCATCCTCTGCTCCTGAGGAATTTCTTGCTCAAACTGCTATAAAAATTCATTGACATCCACTAAGCCATGAAATGATGGAATGCCAATAATCTATAGGTCGATCCATCGCAATGACTTAGTCATAAACACACATCTGCGATTTGAGACTTCGTAAAGTTTATTATGCCAATTTTCTAAACCAACCTCCGAATCTGATGTGCATGAGTTGTCACATCACCAACTGATATTTCCTTCTGCGGTAGGGTTGATGTAATCACTTTGATTAGCAGTCATCTGATAAAGGCTTTCCATGTTGTTCACCTCCTCCTCTGCTCTGATAGGTTCAATGTAGCGAGGACCCTAGAAAGGATCCAACGGTGCGATGACCCGGATCTGATTATCCTCAAAGGTCATTTGTCTTTTCTTTAAGTCGATAACAGCCATGTTATCGATTGCCCAATCAATACCTAGTAAATCTGGGTACGGTCTGCTATCGCCAATGATTTCTATGACTTCAAAGTCTGCAAAGCTGCAAACTCCATCAATATCAACTGGTACTTGCGGTAATCGACCCAGTGGTGATACCCTCTACTGATTGGCTAGTCACATATGGATAGGTGATCTTGCTAACTTAGGGTTACCCATTTGTTCCCATGTCTACTTAGTCAGAACATTTACCTCTTATCCTAAATCTAGGATTACCTCATCCATTTCAAATTCTCCAATTTGCGCTGTGAGTCTCATCTCTCTTCCTGTTCTTGTATGGCCCATAATATTATGAATAGCCCGCTGTGCACTGTTCTCGGCAGAAGACGACTGACACTGATCTATGATGCGCTGAAGCTCTCCGATGGCTTTCTCATTTCGTACAAGTTTCAAGAATCTCTGCAGGAAGGATTGTACACTTCCTATCGACTCATCCTCTTCGCACCTTCCAGATGTGGTAGCCTGCAATATCTGCATAGGACTAACACCACAAGGTGTTTGCTGCGGTATGCCCCTACAAGGCAGTACCTGTGATCCTGATGCTATAGGTTCAGTAAAGAAATTTTTTGCTTGCTGAAACATTTCTTTGTTCTTCTGCAGGTTAAGTGGTGTTTATTTATTAGTTTCTTTGTGCACCCACTCCAGAACTATATTCTTTTCTGCATCGTGCGATGTCCTACTAGTAGAAGCACCGTTGTGAGTCACTATATTGACTCTGGGTTCTAGTTCTTTCTGCTCAGCAACAATAAGCTGAATTTTCTGGTTTACTGCTGGCTTAGGATCCCTAATATTGGCTATCAAGATCGGACACTCTTCTATAGGTGATCATAGGACTTGCAATACTTACATGTCGTACTAGGGTTCTGACAGTCGCTAGCATAATGTCCTACAATTCCTTAATTGTAGCAAGTGATTGGTCCACGGCCACGGCCAAAGCCTCCATCATGGAAAAATCCTCCTCCATGACCTCATCCTCTGAATCCTCCACCATGGCCATCATGAGCCGGTTCATGCTGTAGTCCTGCTGTTGGACCTGGTGTCTTTGACTAGACTCTGTACAAGTCATGCTTTCTCTCTATCATGAGATCATAAGCTCAGAAATTATGTTTGTCATGACCTACTTACTTGCAGAAGTTACAATATAAGTTCTTAGGGGTTTGTACATACTTCTGAATTAAAGGGCATTTCTATGGTCTATGCCCTCTTGTTTTGCAGAGTTCACACCATGGCCCTTGGGTATGTATTAAGGGTTTGGGAGCCCCATTTGCTAAATATTCAACAAATACTAGACAATTATATTTAGTATGGACCTGTCCTTTACACTTTATACACCATAGTTCTTGTGCAACTTCTTTCCCTTTCTTAATCTCATGTAGTTGTAATGTGAGATTGGCTAACTGTTTTTGTAGGTTTGTCATACCTGTACTAGTCTCAGCTAGAGGTGAAGCCTCTAGTTTCATTGCCATCTCCAATGCTTCATCCTGCATACGAAGTCTCTATTGCATGAGGGGAAGTCTGATATGCGGGAGGAGTGCTGCGATGAACCATTCCTTATGCTGCTCTGGCGTAAACTCAAAGCTAACCTGGTCTATAAGAGCTTCGAATTTCTGATCAAAGTCCCATACGGACTCTGTAGGTAACTGTTTAATGTCTTTAAGCTCTGTGATACACTGTGAATCAGACTTAGGTTTCTTAAATTCGTTAATCATGGTGGTCCTGAATTGTATGAGCGTTCTAGGCTGCGCTGTTGTATACTTCATATACCATGTTAAGGCTCTGTCTCTAAGTGTAGTGGAAAATTGGACAAGTTTAGTATTATCATCCTGGATCTGTTTAATGGTCCATATGGCTTCACATAGGAACCAATGCTATTCCGGCTCTTCTGCCCCTGTACCCTTAAAGGTAGGTAACTTCATGTCATCCCTCATTCTGTTTCTACATGGTGGGTTCTGATTTGCTGTGTTACTACCACTTGGCGGTGTAACTGTAGTGTGAACTACTGGATGTAGTTCCTGCGGGATTGTTCTGAGTCCCGGTCGTTTTCTGTGGGGTATAAGGGTGGTAAGGGATACCCCCTACTAGTATTTCTGTATCACTTTGGTTCTATTCTCTAGTATGGTCTGAACTGTCTTCCATGAAGGAAGATTTGAAATCTACTTTATATTTCTTACCACTACGTGTACATCCAATTTCATCAAAATCACTCTCAAACTCTTGTGACATTACACTTACTGAACTTATTCATCTGAGAATATATCCATTACTCCTTTTTCATGTAATAACATCTTAATAGATGAATTTAAAGAGTTCAAGTACTTACCGTGATATCCTTTGAAGAAGTACCTCTCAGCTTCGCTGAAACTTTTTCTTTGATCAACTACAAACTCGGTAATGAAGCCTTCCAGCAAACTTGCAAGCCAGAAGTCTACTGCCCGTGAAATGGGATTGTCTATGCTCCTCACGGTCTGAATCAGCTCCAGTGTCCAGACAATGTTTCTTTTCTTCTTGAATATATTCTTATCAGTCAAATTTGATAACCAATCGTACAGCTCGTTTGCATAGGTCACAAAAAATATCTCATGCAGATCTATGAAGATATGTTTTTGTAACCAGTCCTTTGTACTGAGCCTAGGAATATTGTTTTATGTCGCAGCAAATTCTCTTTCCTTTGACCCAACCCACTAGTTGAGTTCTTATTTAGTAGGATGCCAACAGAACATTAGCTCTTCAATTTGTTCAAAATTGGCAATGGAACCATTTGTTGGTTCCGACTAGGTAGACCCAGGTTTACTTTACTTTACCAACAAAACCCCTAGCTCACTGGCCCTTTTGGCGACAGACCGCAGAGTGGCCTGAAGTCTCACCCGAAGTGATCTTAGATGGGGTGGCTGAAGACTCAGGTGTCTTCAACCAGGTTCTGTAGCATCCTAGGGTCTCGCGACTCTTCTTAGCCAGTGGGATCTCTCTGTGAGGACGATCTCTCCTTCTAGCTGGTGCTGATAGGGAGTAGACTCTTATTGCATCGCAGCTTCTATGGCGATGTGCAAACTTACTTTTCTACTGAGCTCCTTCCTTGCGATATCTCACACTGCAGCTCCCCCAGATGATACGATATCACCTTTCTACTCTGAAATACGTCCTATAATGAGGCTCAATATGCGTATCAACTCTCAAGGTCCTGCGACCTCCCTCCTGGGTCTAATAACTCTATTAACCCTCACCATGGTGTTAAACCACTTCACTCAGACCTCTACAGTTTAACACGCTAACATCAACTACACTGAACTTGCGGAACTCATATACCAGAGTCACTTAGCGCTGTAACTGTCAACTATCATGAATCAAGCACTGATAAACTCATATACAGGCTACTTGATACATTCAACTTACGGCTAACCTTCTATGTGCTATAAACTGAAGCATAACATACATACATTCATCAACTGATAAGCAACATTCATGTAACAGATAACAGATAGCAAACAGGTAAAACACAATCACATGAACAGTCGCACAACACACGGGTTTTACGTGGTTCACTTCCAGGGGGAAAGCTACGTCCACGGGAACTGGTTTTTATATTATATCTTGATAGAGTAAACACAGTTCCGCTGCAACCTATTATGCAGCATGAGATCTTCTGGGAAACTCCACACACTCAACCGGGAGCCCTTCTCTCCTAGATCTCTTCTTCTTCTTATATTTCCTTCTTACAATATACTCTTCCTCTCTCTCTCAATCCCTGTGGATTGTTACATTCATGCTCAAGGAGCCAACTACTAGTTACAGTAAGATAACTACAAATTGAATAATAGAACCAGATCTCGACTCTCTCTCAATGTCTTACAATACAACTGAATAGCTAGCTAATTATCTGAATAGCTACCCAACTGTATAACCTTTTACAATATGAAATACATGCTTATATAGGCGGCCCGAAGGTCTCGCCCTGTTACAACACTGTGGGACTTTCCCAACAGTAACCAAAAAACCCTAACTATGACAGTTGGTGCATCTGTACCGTGGGCTGCCACTTACCATCACACCACATCTTCCTGCAGTCTTCCACGCTTCCCGGCGTTGATCGTGGGTATGGGCGCCGCTTCCTCTACAGTCCTCTTATGTCCTTTGTCTTCAATACCTCAGCCCATTGCTCCTTTTCCTTTATGAGGGTAGCTGAGCCCTCCTGTCTTTGCCGCTGCCTTAAGTGCAGTGGTTGAGCTCTCTCTTCTTGATCGCTCAGGTACTGTTTCCTTTGACTTCTTCTTTCGATATAGCATCTTTTCTTGTAGCTGCGGGGCCCTAAGCCAACACTGTATATGATTTATCTAACCTGTTTATATATAAATGAATTATCTTGTATTTGGAAGATTGATCCTTACCAGGTGAAGGAGAAAGCATCCCTGAAGACTTTGTAGGAGAAGTAGAGTGGAAGAGGACAAGCTAGGATCAACCGTCGTGTATCAAGTGAGTCTTTCCCATCCTCCTATTTCCTTTACTGCACTCTAGAGTCAATTGTTTGCAAGTTTATTGAGTATGTTGGTAACCCCAAACCTTCGGTTATAAGGTGTTTATTCCTGTACAACAACTATGCCTAGAATCAATGCAGCCTTGGAGAATTAACAAGCAGAATATCAAACTTCCATGGTGGAAGTAGAAAGTACAATAAACAAAACCCCTATAGCTATTTTAATTGATCCAGGAGCTAGTCTTAGTTATATTTCACCTAAAATGGTAGAAAAATGTAAGTTGCCTATTGAAAAATTTAAAAATTCTTGGTTGGTTCAGTTAGCCACTGGTGTGAAAAGGAAGGTAACTTGTTTTGTAAAAGAATGTGCAGTAGTTATGGATCAATTTGAAACTATTGTAAAGCTTAATGTATTACCTCTTGGTTCTTATGACTTACTAATTGGTATGGATTGGTTAGAACAACATAGGGTGATTTTAAATTGTTATGATAAAACCTTTACATGTATAAATAATGATGGAAAACCAATAAGTGTAAAGGGAATCCCTAGAAAAACCACCATAAGGAATATTTCTGCTCTACGGCTTAAGAGGGTTGTTAGGAAGGGTTGTAAAGCTTATGCAATAATAATAACTGATGAGGAAAATCTAAATAAGACAGACAAATTAAAATTGGACATACTAGTTTTAAGAGAATATGTTGATGTATTTCCAGAATAAATTCTGGGACTACCTCCTAAAAGGGAACTAGATTTTACCATTGAGTTGGTATATGGTGCAATACCCAGCTCAAAGGCCCCTTATCGAATGAACATACTTGAACATAATGAACTAAAATCACAATTAAAGGAACTTATTGACAAAAAGTATATTCGACCTAGTGTGTCTCCCTCGGGGGAACCTGTCATCTTCGTTAAGAAAAAGGACGGAACCATGCGACTTTGCATAGATTATCGTCAGTTGAATAAGATGACTATCAAAAATAGACATCTACTGCCTCACATAGATGATCTGTTTGATCAGCTACGTGGAGCCACGGTGTTTTTGAAAATTGATTTAAGTTTTGGATACCATCAAGTTAGGATTAAAGATGAAGACATATTTAAAACAACTTTTAGAACTCGATATGGTCATTACGAGTTTGTCGTCATGCCATTCAAGCTTATGAATGCCCCAACTATTTTTATGTGTTTAATGAAAAACGTTATGCATAAGTATCTAGATATGCTTATAGTCATGTTTATTGATGACATATTAATCTATTCAAAAACTAAAGAAGAACATAAAGAACATTTAAAAATTGTTTTGCAAGAGCTACGAGATCATCAACTCTTTGCAAATTTTAGTAAATGCGATTTATTCAAAGATAAGATTCAGTACTTAGGTCATGTGGTGACTAAGGAAGGGATTTCGGTAGATCCCGTAAAGATAAAGGTGATCGAAGATTGGCCGGTTCCTAAGGATGTAACTGATGTTCGATCCTTCATGGAAATTACTGGTTATTACCGGAGGTTCATTGAAGGTTTTTCGAGAATCGTGAATCCGATAACTTCCTTGCAGAAGAAAGAAAAGAAATTTGATTAGAACCAGAAATGCGAGGAAAGCTTTAAAAAGTTAAAAACTTTATTAACCAGTGCACCTATTTTAAGAATAGCTGATCCAAATAAAGAATTTGTAGTGTACACTAACACCTGTAATGATGGTTTAGGCGGCATTTTGACTCAAGAAGGGCATGTTATTGCCTATGAGTCTAGGAAATTAAAAATTCATGAAAAGAATTATGCAACTTATGATCTGGAATTAGCTTCTATTATACATGCTCTAAAGATGTGGCATCATCACCTAATTGGCAGAAAATTTATTCTAATGGCTGATAATAAAGGATTAAAATATCTATTAGATTAGCCTAATTTAAATGCTAGACAAGCTAGGTGGCTAGCTTTTCTAAGTGAGTATGATTTCAAAATTCAGCACATTAAAGGTAAAGAAAATAAAGTTGTTGATGCATTAAGTAGGAATGCAAGGATGAAATTCACAGCCATTATCAGCACTTATACATCAGATCTGGATGAACAACTTAAAGCGAGGATAGAACAAGCTGAAATTTATCAAAACTTACAAGATAAAATGAAAGAAAATCCAACAGAAAGATTAAGTAAAAGGTAGATTTTGAATGCAAAATGATTTTTACTATATAAAGACAGAATGTATGTACCTAATGTACCTAAAGTTAAGTTATTAATTTTAGATGAAATTCATAAAACTCCATACTCAGGTCATCCAGGCTATCAAAAGACTATAACTATGTTAAGGAAAGAATATTTTTGGGCAAACATGAAGACTGAACTAGCAGAATATATTGCTAGGTTTTTTGAATGTCAGCAGGTGAAAACTGAACATCAACACCCATCTAGATTACTTTAGCCATTACCCATTCCTAGCTGAAAATGGGAGATAATTAGTCTCGATTTTGTTACTGGGCTGCCTAAAAATCAGAATTTAAATGATTCTATCATGGTAGTGGTCGATAAATTAAGTAAAGCAGCTCACTTTATACCTGTTAAAACTACGTATAAAGATGCAAACATAGCTGGTATATTTCTAAAACAAATTTTCTGACTGCATGGAATACCGAAAGTTATAATATCAGATAGAGATCCTAAATTTACAAGTAACTTTTGGAAATATCTGTTTAAAGAATTAAACACTACACTAAATTTTAGTACTTCGTTCCATCCTCAAGCAGATGGACAAACTGAAAGAGTAAACCAAGTCCTGGAAGATTTATTAAGAATGTATGTGAAAGACCAACCACGAAAATGGGAGGATTATTTACATCTGGTAGAATTTGCTTATAATAATAATTATTAAGCGTCGGCTAGATTTAGTCCTTTCGAAATCTTGTATGGAAGGAAATGTAGTACTCCTATCTCCTGGATTAATCCAGTGGATAGATTAGTATTAGGTCCTGAACTACTAAAGGAAATGGAAGAAATTGTTAAGCAAGTACAAAGTAATCTGAAAATTGCGCAGGACAGACAGAAAAGTCAAGAAGACCTTAAAAGAACTCCAAAGGAGTTCCAGGTAGGTGAACATGTGTTCATCAAGGTGGGGCCCAAAAAGAGCTCTCTAATATTGAGTAGTTGTGCAAAACTAGCACCTCGTTACTATGGTCCATTTGAAATACTGTCCAGGATTGGACAAGTAGCTTATCAATTAGCATTACCACCAAATTTAAGAGTACATAATTTTTTTCACATTTCTGTATTAAAGAAATATGTTCATGATGCTGCTCATGTTGTTAACTTTAATGATGTACAGGTGGAACCAGAAGGATATTTTCTGGTGGAACTGGACTGTATCCACAGGTGAAGGGAGATCACACTTCGGAACCGCACCATTGGTCAGGTGAAGCTGCAATGGAAGCACCTTAGTCCAAAAGAAGCTACCTAGGAATTGAAAAATAATATGCGAGATGCATATCCAATTCTATTCCAGGGAAATTCTGAGGACGAAGAATAAATAACATTGAGGACGATGTTATACTTTAAGGGGGTGTGTATGTCACATGACCCAATTTCGCAAAAAAAAATTATATTATTTGATATTATTTGAGAACAATATGTTAAATTTTATGCTAAGTTGTAATTGATGACTCAGCAGAGTCAAGGATATTTAATGTAATTCTGAATATTTTATTTATAAATAAATAAACGAGGAGACAACAGCTTAGGAGAGCTGTTAAAAGAGTGTTTACTGGTCAAATTGGTGGAGGAGACTGGGTGGAGAGAAAACTGACATGTGGCAGCATCCTCAAACCACTTCCAACTGTTGTAGGTGGAAACCTCCCTACATTTGGGGTCATGATTCCCCAATAAAGTGGAATCAGAGCCGGTGGCTCAATTAATGAAAATTGACCCAAAAGACCTAAGCAATCTTTATAAAAATTTCCATTGAAGTGAGCTGAGGCTGCTCATTCTAGAGAAGTGATCATTCAGGTGAATGAATGTACTTCAAATAAATTCAATGGAAGGGAATTGTGGAAAGAGTTTGAGGGGATAACTGCTGAGTGATCTAGTTCAACTTTTAAGCTGAAAGATCTTACTGTTGAGAGCAGGGGGTTTTACTAAGTTATTGGACCAGTCTACTGTTTGCATGCTCCACTAGTTCTCAGCCAAGAAGACCAGGAACAGGCTCGGGGGTCCTGAGGAAGTGTTGTTTGAGCGCTCTCCAGGAGATTGGTAGGGAGGAATGGGCTCCTAACGCTGTTGTCATCTACTCTAAATAGGTTCTACATTATTTTGCTTTATTGTATTAGATAAATCAATCTGAGTTTGACTGATTTGTGAATATTACAGAGTTAGTTTGTAGAATGTTAGAATCTAGTAGTCTTTTTAAATGGTCGAAGAAATGAACTTGATTAGAAAATTAATGTGTTAGAATAGAAATAATTTCTAGACTGTGTTTTTTCACACCTGGAAAATCCAGGTAGTACTCTAGCACAGGTAGAATGTTTAAGAAGATAATATAATGTTTGAAGATTGTGTATTTACAGGCAGTAGAGTAATTTTATTCATGTTAAAATATTATGGAGGTTAAACAGTGTTATGATATGTTTATATTTCTCTGTTTCCACATAGTAACTGAATGAAATGCATCATAAAATTACATTAGATTTACATTGATTACATACAGTTAAATAAATAAACAAGCTACTAATCACTTAGTTTATTTTCTAACAATATCAACTAAATATAGGACTAATATCTACTATAAACCAAATAGGGTTAAATTTCAAAGTACTTAGATTATAAAGAGTAAACTGAGTTACAAAATTTATGCTATAACTTTTCAAAAACTCTGAGTAAATTCAACCTGACAATTTATTAAATAAAAGCAATGAAAATATAATTAATAACTAGTATAAAACTAAATAATACCTATGTAGAAATTATTTATAATTACTAACAGGCTTATACTTGTAAATATAAATCTTCAGTGTCGAAACCCTAACCAAGTTATTTAACTGTTATAAATAAAAACATCTAAGCTACAAAACCAATTACTTGGATATTTATATATATAAACGATTAGTCTAGTATAGACTATTATAGTCCTTTCTGAAAATAAATGTACATTTACACAACACACCTATAATAATAACTTAACCAAATTAACCACTAGCAAAATCTAATTATTAATAAACTAAAGAACTTAATTAGATAAGGGTTGCATTTTAGGAAAACCCTAGCTTGTATTTTCCGAACAAGTAAGTTAATATTATAGCTTACACACATTGATTGAGTTACAGTCTTAAATAATAACAATAATTTAATTTACAAAATATATTTAGACAGTAATGTTCTTAATTAACAGTCGAATAGGAAAAAACCTAATGTACACAGAGTTACAAATACAAGATTATTGCAAAAAAAAAATGAGACGGAGCTTGAAGTATAATATTTCTTAGAACCCAATGTATTACATTGACAGGCCGTAAGGCTGCAAACTTAACCAGATTACAACACCCATCTCAGGGCTGGTGTACCAGCATCATGGCATGGGTTTTAAAACAAAACTAACTTTAAATTTATTAAAACCTACATTACATTATATCCTTTATAAGTCAAGAAAAGAGTATCACAAGTCACAACATCAAGGCCGGAGCAACCCTGCTATATGCAAGGGTTTAATAATGAAAAACAAATCTTAAAACTGAAGACCAAACATCCCAAGACTAGAGGAACCAAGGTCGCAACTTCTTCCCAACTAAAACCATTTTCCCCCTAAGTCTATACAAGCAGGGAGTTGCCACATTGTAACCGGGGCTTACCCATAAAAATTGATGCTAATCCAAGCATGGAGATGATTCTTCCAAACGAAAAGGAAAACCACAACCTGCAAGTGAAGACAAAAATCTTGATTATAAACTGAGTTTATAACTGTAACTATAATTTTAAATCTTATAACATTTGTAGGATGAATTTCTTTACCTGGAAGCGAAAGATTTGGAAGCTGAGGAGGATTTGAGCCCACACCACGAGCAGCATAACCCATGTGCTCACTAGTGACAAAGGCAATGGGGCTCACAATACATTCTACACCATGAGCAGGAGTAAAATTTGGCAATGGTCATGAAAGGAAACAACACTAAAAACTACTGACAAAGCTTCACTACCCTCATGGCAATATATTGTGTGCAGGAATAAAAACACCAAATGAGAGCTGTGAACTTCACAACCCTTACACTAGAGTGGCAACACTCATCTACACACAAACAATGGAGCTGGAGATGAGCACAAGCGAGCCCTCATGGCCATAGTAAACTAGACAGAGCAAAGACCAAAACCCTTGACAAAGAATGAGGGCGTTAGGGTTGCAAGGTAAGCTTTTAAATCATGCATTGCACGGTGGTGGATGTTCCATGTGCCCACAAAATTATTCAGTCCACAGTGGGTCGAGTTGTATAGTCTCCATTACACTGTCGGGAATCAAATTATTGTTAATAATCTATACAATGATCACAATGATAATATAATATACAAAGTCAAAAACATAACATATCAATGATAAACAGTAAGTCAAACTATTTTGAATAGTGAGGTTTTTATGATATCGTTAACCCTTGTTATATGTAAACAATGAAATCTTTCGATGGTAAAATAACCATTATGGAAAGATCCATAGTAGGGTATATGCACTTGATCTTAAGACAATAGTCCAATAATAATTATTTATTCAATTATTATATAGCAAGACCGTGATGTTAGAACTAGTTTTTATGTAAGACTAATAGTAAGAATCTAGTTTATAAATCAACAGTGTGTATATAAAAAGTATTTACACTCTCAAATAAATTCTTACTTTTTTATGAAGTCTATATTACTAAGAGTAAGATGAACTTCATGGAAGTTGCAATCGTTTGGTTTCCATGAGTAACCAAAGCTCGAAATGAATCAAGTCAAGGCTAGATTTTCCTTGGTAGTAAAATATATTAAAACTATCTAAGAAAACATATAGCATCACTATTATTTATAAATAAATAATATGATAATGTAATTTCATCACATTACTTATGTCATGAAGAAATTTGGAAGTTAGAATCACAACTTGACGACATTTAGGCAAATGATCATTTATAAAAAAAACAATGCAATAATAAGCTGATAAACTTCCTCTACTGAAGCTTAATTAAAGGTAAAGCTAAGAGTTCTATATAAGCTTGTTTCTTGAATGGATTAGGTCTATTTCCATACTTAAACAGTGTTTTCAATTTTAGAAATAACAACAGCAGAAAACTCTTATTTCAATAAGAGTGTTGGTACACTAAATTATGAGCTCTATGAAGAACTGGTAAATAACGTAACATATAGATGGAAAGAAGATTTATCTAAAATAGCAGTCATTCTAATAAAATACAATCAGTAGGGCAAAGTATTGATATTTACGACATGAATTTTAAAGTACTGTCACAGTTACAAAACAAGTAAAAGAAACGTTACTTTACCTTTTAGTACCCTTGAATTCTATTAAGAAAACTTTTACTCTAGCAGTATATTTATGCTAAAAGAAGTATATCTAGATTAACACCTTAATAAACTCTTACTGGTTCAAAATTTACCTGTCAAGCCTGTAAGATCCAGAAATCCAGGTAAGTTAGCAATCGCTAAGTAAGGCCCAGTTAGAAAGTAACTTCTCACCTACTTGACAAAATCAAATCATCAGTACAGCTAGAAACAAGTGAATGCAAGTTATTTACATCACATATAGAAATTAAATTAGTATTAATTTATATGTGTTTAAGTTAATCATTAGTTTGTTAACTGTTTCATTTATCCGTTAACTGCTAGCAGATAACAAACTACAGCTATAAGCAATTTATGTTACATCAAAAATATTTAATTTTTGTGAAAATTTGGGGTTATGACAGTACCAAATCTACATATAAAATTTGTCCCTGATACCAATTTTTAATTTTCCATTGACTTGCTATACCAATAAATTTTACTAGTGGAAGTAAATAATATAATAATTATTTTTCTAAAATACTCATTCTAAACTATGCAATCATTCCTACCATGAATGCATCCAATCCATGCTCAGTAAATTCATGCGCATGGACATTTCATAAATGATAATTTAAACAAATACGTAACATAAATATTAAACATGAAATTCATTCATTCACAAGTGAGAAACTTATCTTTTAAGGTCCTCCAACTAATTGCAGATGAAGGGCATTACTCCTAGCCATAGGCACTCTGTCACACTAGCTATTTCAATGAAAGAGGCCACCCTCAAGCTGGGGCCATCAGTCCACAAGGGTGAAATTTCTTGATTCTTCTACTCAAAAACACTCATACAACCCTTTGGTACATAAACCATCTCCACAACTATCCCAAACCACTAGTACTCACCCCTCATTGGTCTGCACAACACAAGGAATGGTACTCCTTTCTTTTCCCCATAATCCCTTAGGTTGTCCCCATTCCCTTATAGTACTCCAACTCATATTGGCTAGGGAGTCTTTGTGATTGGACTCCAAGGACCTCAGTTATAGGCCAAGTTTCACTCATATGAGTACCCCACCCATTAGCTCAAGCTTCCCAAGGTAATTGGCATGCGTGTTATGCTAGATTTGTTTTTTCCTCTCTAGTACTAGCATCCAAGATGATGAATATGATATATATAATCACAATCCTCTGAACTCAATTCCCAAAATTTATAGACATGTTGTGAACTTTCCATGTGGAACTCATGACGATCCCACTTTCCCCCTTTTAATCCCATCATAGAATAGTACAATCAATAAAGGTTAGTTATACCCTTGTCCTAAACATGGTTGTATGGACCTCGGGATAAGCTCACTATATAAGGTTATTTTAAGTAGGAATAATTACTTAAGTTAGTAAGTTACTGAGTTCATTTCCCCCATAAACCACCTTTCACTTGCCCCTCTTATGGAATCATAACCTCCCCCCCCCCCTCTCTTCTTCATCCTTATTCCTCTGCAACCATCAAGAATTCTATACTAAATATCAAAGTATGTATTTACAATATTTTGGGTAATCCTATACCATCTCTATTCAGCTTCTAGCCTTTGCATCATTATATCATGGGGTAAAAAATGGGGTGTTACAAAGATTGTTTATAGTCTTTATGTGTTGTTTGGGGAAGTTAATAGAACTCCCAATAATAAAGATGAACTAAGAGAAGGAGAACAAGAGAAATTAGAGTTGGATTTGGAGAAGAGAATAAAGATGAACTAAGAGAGGGGAACAATAGAAAATAGAGTTGGATTTGGAGAAGAGAATTTGAATCAAAAAATAAAGATAAATAAGGTGAATTAAATGATGAATATGAACCATATACCTCATCCTTAAAAATACACGTTTGAGTAAGAAGGAAAAAGACAAAGGATATTCCACATGATTTTCATTCTTCTTTTGTTTTATCTACAACTAAAGATGATCCTAGCATTGTTAAGACGAGTAGTTGATTTAAAGTAGGGCATACTCTGTAAGAAGGCCATGGTAGAAGAAATGGAGGCCTTCAGATAAAAATGAGGCATTGGACTTGGTGAAGTTTCTTAATGCGAACAATCCTATTAGTAGAAAATGGGCATTCAAGAAGAAGCTCAATGCAAAAGAAAAAGAGAAGTACAAGGCTCTATTGTAGCTAAACAATATTCCCAGGTGGAGGGAATTGACTTTGGTGATACTTTATCCTGTTGAAAAATCAACATCCATTATATGTATATTACCTCTTGCTGCAAAATTTGATATTCAAGAATAAACATGGATGTAGAGAAAACAATCCTACATGGGGAACTAGAAGAATACATCTACATGAAACATGTTGAAGGGTTCATAGTGAAGGGTAAGGAGTCAGTGTGCAACATGAAAAAGTCCCTATATGTCCTAAAGCAATCCCCAAGGATGTGGTATCAAAATTTTAAAACTTACATATTAGGACTAAGTTTTGTGATAAGCAACATTGATCATTGTGTATATTCCAAGCACATTGGTAATTACTTTATTTATGTAGCATTGTATGCTGATAAAATGTTGCTTGTCAAAAACAACAAGGTTACATCAATGAGGTCAAGTCTCAAATGTTTTGAACCCAATTCTACAAATAGCACAAAAGAAAATAGAAACATGTATTCATGCTTTGATAATAATAAAGATTCAATGAAGATAAGCTTCTTTGAGGCAATAACTTCCTTTTACAATATATCTAATGCACAAGACAAGATGAGATCCTATGCAAATGAATCTCCTTTATTATCAATGTGATATAAAATGATCATGATGTAGCCTATTGTTGATGTTACACCGAAATATCGTCACCATCATGTTATGATATAGGTCCTCCTTGGTCTGCTTCAATCCCTCAAAGTTTATCCTAGAAGAAATGAAGGAAGAAATTATCCCCTTGCGATTTTTGCTTGTTTTGAGCTAGTAACACTCCTCTTCTGTTGAAAAAAAACATTACCTAAGTCAGCACCACTCCTGATACATGAGAAAAGAGTGGTTCCACCACCTCTATCCTTACTACAAGAAGCATTACCCCCTTAACACTGCCTTTTTTCTTCATTAAAGGACCGGTGCTTGAGTTTTCAAGGAAAAAAGAGAAGCTTCGAGAGGATTCTCGAAGCTCACCTCCGTGGAGCCTCATCCCTATGACTTAGGACCAGCTGTAGCTTGAGATCCTCCCTTTTAGGATCTTATCTCCACCTCAACCATACCTATCCTCTCATGCCTTTAAATACTGCCTCATCCCCCATGGGAAAGAGGAGGAAGAATTGTGTTGAATACCCAAACTCTGTCAAAATATTTCTTGAGTCTTTAGAGGCAAGGTGAAGCTAGAGGGAAAAGGGCTATTGGATGGAACTATCAACACCAAGGCATCAAGGTTGTAGTATTTCCAATAATTTTCAATAAAGAATGTTTTCTCTTTCCCATATATGTTGTATCATGTGTATGTATTGCTTGACTCCTTGGTCACAAGCATAGATCCAATTTTTATATCTTGTATGCTATCACTTTCTATTGTTGTCTTCTATTTTTGAAGGTTAACAGAGGAAAAATATTCAAGGATAGAGGAGACATCCATTAATAGAAGAAGCATGGAAGTCAATTCAAGTGTTTAAACAGATCTAGGGAGAGTTTGACATTTCGTGTTACTCATTTGTTCTAGATCTGAACCATTCAAACTAGAGGAACAACTCTTGTCCACAAGAGGTGCATTTTTCCTAGCAATAGTTGAAATGACCTAACCATAGCTAACATAATAATAATGAATGAGGTTTAGGGATTTAACATAGCCCCCCCTCTTTGAAAAAATATTTCCCTCACAGCTTGGAATTGAGGGTGTTTCTTCATGAATTTTCATTTCCCCATTTAGATTCATTTAGAGGCATATTATTCCACTTGATTATGTACTTCATCCTATCTTGGGCCATTTGAATATTCCCTTTAATAATTTATCAAATTTCATTAGTATTTTCCATATGTGAGTCTACTACATGTACTTTGGAATGGTTTTACAAAATGATGTGATCCTAACAGTTGGATATTCATAAAGAGTTTCAATTGAAAACATGTTGTAGATATGTGATAAGGTGTATGGTTGATCACAATATTTTATCCCATGTATGTGAATCCATTTCCCCTATTGCGACTTTTATTGTGAGTGCATCATGGGAAAAGGATCAAAATTCACAATGACTAGTAGCCACCTTCTGGGGTTACCCATGAGCCTAAGAATGCCTAATAAAAGAAACAAATGGAAAAAAATAAAGAGTAAGAAGAGACCTAGACTTGCAATTTGTCTAATCCAAATCTGATTGTTGGAATTGAAGATATCAACACTTTAAGTTCCAAGCCATGCAAGCTCCTTCAATCATGAATAGTGAAAATGACACATGATTTCATGGGACCCACCTTAATTATAGAAATGGGTCAATTTTTCTTCCACTCTGTATGAACTCATACAACATCTCTTTGATGTGTTGTTTGTGCTATTTAGAATCCTAGTTCCATGTTCTTCTTAATTACATAACCAAAATTATGTGATTGATAACTTCTTTGGGGAGCTATTTTTCCCCTAATGCATGTAATTTAGGCCTCTATTCTATGTTATATGTTTCTTGTACTATTGATTTTCTTTCCAAATGCACTTGTATGATTTGTTATTGTTTTCCTTGTGTACATGTATATGTTGCATCAAGATCACAATAGTTCTCCATGCAGTAATATCTATAAGTATATACGTTCAAACCAGAAAATATATTGTGATTCCACTCCATAAACATCTTATGCATTAAACATTTTTTTATCCCACTATGCCTATAGAAACCCTCCTCTATTTAGGCATGTGACCTAGCCCATCCACCCTTACATTTTCCCTTGTCTAACAATAGATACTTACCTACATGGTTTACCATTCATTAGTACTCCAAGTGCATTTTGGTACCCATGCCGCTTCCCCCCCATAGGAATGGGATTTTGGCAAGTCTATGACATTGAATTTAGCCTCATATGACTATTTATTTTCACGTATTAGCCTACACTTAGATTCCCAATTATAACAGGTTATGTTTCATTTTACATTTCATAAGCCCACCACTTCATCCATATTGTAAAAAGTTACATTATTTTCCACCTTGCATCTACCCCCAAGGATATTTCCATAAGTTTCCTACATCTGATCTCTTCCATATGATATCACATGTTATATTGATTCATTTGGTTTTATATTAGACATCTTATATTCTTGACCCTCTCTTATCTCAAGTACATATTTACTTGGGAAACCATTTCAAAAGTGCTCCTTGGCACAATTTTAGACTCTATATGATCTCTTATGGAAAAATCCCTAGTCTCCTTTGTTCTAAGAATTCTATGATGTGTCACCCATAGAACCATTTTGATGTATTAATCCATACATTGTTGGCCTCATTTTTTTCCCACAAATTGTATGTGTATTACCATTGCAGCTCTATTCCTTGGTCATGTCATCATATTTCTCCCTTTGATGCTATCCCAGGTTAGCCATTCTTCATGCTCTGTACAAAGGAAGTTTTGTGTCCCTTTCTCTCTAACCCTCTATTCCATTATGGTGTCCCACTTCTAGATTCGTTTTCAACCTTGTATAATCCCTCATGCTAATAATCCTCATAAACTCATTGCTTTTGTCTTAGCAGTGCATCCCTCTATCGAGTTAAACATTTGTATTCTAGAGGATAGGCCTAGAGGCATTTTGTACCTTTTTCCCATAACCATATTTGATGGGTTACATTGGACCAATTGAGGGTGTTAAATCAGTAATTTGTTTCTTCAATTTTGGTTTTGTTTCTTAAATTTTGGTTTGATTTCCTTCTTCTTTCAAGTTATTTCATTTACTTTATTTTGATTTTTCCTTCTTTAGGAAATTTTGTTTAGTGTTTACATGAAATTTTGAGCCTGCTTTGAAAATTTTAGTTTTAAGCCATAGGTTTGTTTTTGTTGAAGGAGTTTTAAAGTCATTTTATCAAATCATGGATTCACAAATGATTATTCTGAGCTTAATAATGCATGATCACTACTCAAGCAACTTTTAAACCTCACACAAAATGCCAAAAAGCTGAAAAACCGTGAGAAAATAGCACTAGAATAATTCTTGTAGCGCTGGGATAAAAAAATAATGAAGGCGCGCTACAAGAATATCGCGGCCTTCATTATTCTCGGTTTTTTAGAAAATTTTTGTCATGATTTCAAACGCTGAATGACTAATCCCATGCTGTGAGTTGTTTGCTACGTGTGAGCTCCAGAGTTATCATGATTCCAAGTGGTTCCAGGTCGTGAAGCAAATCGTGGCTATCATTACTCCTAATACGGTTTGGATTGACAGGTAGCAGTGAAATTTAGTCTAATGCGAGGTGAATTGTTACATGCATGCATGTTTGATGTTAGAAGACTTAATAGAACGACGGTGGCGGCCTAAAAACGTGGAGATTGCAGTTACAAAGCCGAGTGGGGGTTTTTACAGTTGCTCCGAAAACTAGGGCTTTTTTATGACATCTGTAATCAAATCAAACACATCAAGACACCTGTTCAGCCATTAAACAGCTCAGAGACTGGCTTAAAGCAACTTTAGTGGAGCATTTAATAGGTATTTCGCGGTCACCCAAAAATATTTATTAAAGTTGGGGTTTTTCTGGTGAAGCATGTTCTAGCAAATGTTTTTGAACCAAACATTAATATTTTCTCTCATCAAACATCTCTGTGAGGAGAAAAGAAGATTAGAATTGTGAGTGAACGAATATTGAACAATATCAGTTTTGTATATCAATATAATCCTGTCAAGGTTTGATGGTTTGGTGAGATAAAAATTCTGTCCTTCACGATGTACAAACCTAAGACTGTTGCTGGTGCAACTTGAGATAAAGGAACTGAACCTTAAGACAGTATGAAGAACTAGACATCATAAATACCTCGTTTTTATTGCATGATAAAAGGCTGATCAGTTTGGTTTCGAAGTCAAGAATGAAACAGAGAACGAGCAGAGTATGAGTGCAAAGAGGAGACTGAACAGCCTAAGACCTAAAGCATTCATATCGTGTGTTTATTATACATTGTGGAGATGGTCAGTGATAAGTGGTTTTTCATGACCGTCTTATTGATGATTAAATTTCACTCACAGGCTTGATGAAGAACAGTGAATCCTCAGTAATCTAAATTATTCTACCTGGTGGAAGGATTTATTTTGCTTTGAAAACAAGTATATCAGTCAAGCAGATTGGAGGAAGCAAGGAGTTAAAAGCTTGAGAATAAATGAGAACTTAGTATCATTTTGATATTTAAACTGTTGAGAGCTAAAAGTGATAAGTTTGAGATTATTTTTGTCTTATATTCCTCTCATTCAACCTCTGAACAGTCTGCAATTAATCTAGAAGGTTGATAGCCAAGATTCTTCTTGTGAACTCTTATTGTGCAGAGATTATCTATACAGGATTCAGGCAGGTTATGGTACCCAATACACAGGTTTATGCTACATTCTAGAGATGAACAGCCAATAGAACAATTAAACTGCATGACAGTCACCAGTTGCAGTGAAGAATTTGGAAGATTTCAAATGACCTAAGCCTCTTATGCTTGTGATAAACCTATTCTTTATTAGGAAAACAAAGCAGCAGTCAAAGAACAGCAAGGAGAGCTGTTTTTGAAACCTGAGGGATTTGAAAAGAAGACAGTCACCTGACTGGTCATTAATTGAATCCTAAAACCTAGACAGTTTCATCCTCTGAAGGAAAATGGGCAAGAGTGGTAAAATTAACAGAGCAGAACCTACTGATGTAGGGTGGATTGAAAAGCTCCCTGGATGTGTTGAATTGTTTCAGCAAGCAGGTTGGATGGAATTTTTTAAGAAGATAGATGGGCATAATACAGAGGTGTCCTGTAAGTTTGCTCAAGGTTTAAAAAATGACATGGTGACCTTTAATACTCTCAAATTCAAGCTGACAGTAGAGCTGATCTCAGAAGCCACAGGGATTAAAAATGAGAGTGAATCATGGTTCATGAAGCTGCCTTTTGACTTTGATCCACAAAGATATCTTTTACCAAATGTCATCCTTGATTGGAATAAAGGCATCCTTATTCAAAATTTCAGAAAGGAGTGGGTTGATCCAATCAGGATACTGCAGAGCTATGTTACTTGTGAGGGCAGGTACGCTTATGTATACAAGTACCACTTCAGGTTTTTGCAACACATGGTGGGGGTGTCAAAGATGAGCTTTCCATTTTTCTTTTTGAAAAGCTTGCAGAAAATGTCCAGTAGGGTTAAGCAGCATGAAGATCATACATCTCAATCAATCTTTCATCATGGGCTGATTAAACTGATTATTAACACTGTTTTGCAACATGAAGGGAAGACCTGGGACTTTTTTATCTTTTGGTCTGGTTTTCAACCCAAAGAAGAAGATCAAAAACCTAAAAGGCAAGCTGACAAGGGTAAGGTTTTAATGAGAAAATTAGGTC
>LPNX010872397.1:0-61728 GCA_001517045.1 Pseudotsuga menziesii | reverse complement strand
AGCTCCTTATGTACATCCTGTAGAAGTCAAGAGTTCATCAAAATCATTAGAAGATTCAAGCAAGCCTGCATCTAAATTATCTGCAATAATTCTTGAGATAAAAAATAAACTCTTAAAACAACAACAAGAAGAGAAAGCTAAAATATGTCCTGTTGAAAATCAAGAGTGGGAAGAAGAAGATGAGCTTATACTCAGGGAAGCAGGAATTATAAAAGAGCCTAGTATTCCTACTGATTTCTCAGACTTTTTAATGAAGGATGCAAATATACCTGAGATCCCTAGTTTTGATGAAGAAAACTTGCAGGAAAGTATTCAGCAGTATAAGCAACAGATGAAATACTTACAAGATGTTAATGATGGGTTGATGAAATTTAACAGAGGGCTTATAGAAGAACTGCAGGATGTCCATAATCATTTCCAGGAGCTATCAGAAGTATCCAAAGAGGTTCTCAAAAGGAAAAGAGCTACTAACATGCATTCCACAAAGTTGGAGAAGATAGTCCAGGACCTACAACAGAGAAACAAGGAGCTCATCAAGAAGATTAATGACATGGAGCAGGAGCAGAAGAAAGTTAAAAGGAAGGATCAAGCACTAGATGGCATTGCCCTCTTAGCTAAGGCAGTGAAAAGGCTATGAATCAGTTGTTCATTTAGTTAGTTGTTATCTTTTGATAAACACATATGTTAATGATTTACTATTTTTAGCATATTTTGTAATTTTGTAAGTTTGTACTTTTTACTTTACCTCAGCGAGTTGATGGAGGCAGTTAGGGTTTTAGACCCAAATGATTTTGTAAAGAAGCACTATTTAGAGAGATAGGAAAGTCATTTAGAGGGTTCTGATTTTTGGGAGCTATAGGAGGTCTGCAAACTGTTTGTATCTTCAGACTTGTTCAGAGCTAAGTATTGTGACTCTTATAAGCATTTGTTGATGAAATTATGAGATATATATGACTTTTATCCTTCAGTTTTTTCTGTGTTGGCTTCATTATTGAACTTGTTTAGTTTCTTAATAGATATATTCATTGCTGGTTAATGTGTATTTACTGGTAATGCTTTCCTGTTAGGTATGAACCTCAGCATAGTCTTTCTGTTGGATCTTGTTGATATATCATGCATCTTTATCATCTTTTGTTTATGATCTAGTTGTTATTTTGTTTCTAAATGTATTCCCTGATAGTTCCTAAAGCTTATAACCATTAAAACACTACAGAAACCCTAAACCTTATATGTTTTATTAAATTTTATCTTGAGTGTGTGTTGGCTTGTTTCTCTGGCCTTAGAAACAATTTCTGGCACAAACATCTTTGGCACCGTTACCGGGGACAAAGCTGAAGCATATCTTCCCTAGGATACTTATCAGTTTTCCTGGTTTAAGAGGTGGACTTAAACCAGCATTTTCAAGGCTATTTTTCACCAAAGTTGTCACAGTGGCTTCTAGAGGAGTGGGAACCAGGAGCAGGCCTACTTCACCATTACATTCAGGGGTTTCAGACCCTGAACAGATCTTGAAAACAGCAAGAAAAATCCGAAGGTCTCAATCTTTATCATCCCTCTGTGACCCTGACCAGTTGGGTGCTTCATTACATACAGCTAAAACCTCACCTTGGATAAAACCTACCATCCCTGAGAGCACTTTTCAAGTTTTTACTAATCCTCAAACCTTTTTGAAAGCCAAGACTGCTTCTCCTGGTAAAATACCTCTCTTTTAGCTAAAAGTAGGAAAGAGCCCTTTTCAAACAAGTTCAAGTCAAGTTTCCTCATCTGCAAAGACAGTCAGTCCAAAGATGGCAGCCCAAAACCCTCCCATGGATATGATGGACCGCATGGTTGCAGCCAGGTATGCACCATTAGTCTTACCTCAGCCTTTACATGCATTTCCTGGAGGTGATTACCAAAAATATATGCCTAGGTTCAATGGCCAAGGGGAGACCACTGCTGAAGAACATTGGGAGGCTTTCCTAAGTTATGCTGACAATCAAAACATTGAGATCAAAGATGTATGGATGAGGGTATTTGTTCAGAGCCTTGATGGGGATGTAAGGAAGTGGTTCAGAGAGTTGCCTGCCAACTCAATCACTATAATTGAAGAGCTCCATGATCTTTTCATGAGGCAATGGGGAGACACAAAATACCACACCTATTATATAACTAAGTTTGGAGCTCTCAGAAGAAAAAAAGAAGAGACTATTGCTGATTTTTCCAAAAGATTTAACAAAATGTATAGTAGGATTCCAGCAGAAATTAAGCCTACTGAAACATCAGCTAAGCTCACCTATGCCAATGCCTTTGACCATGAATTTTCTCTATTGCTGAGAGAAAGAAGACCTATCACCCTGCTGAACATGCAAGATGCAGCATTGGAGGTAGAGTCTAATTTGTTGGCTTCAAACAGACTTAAGAAAGAAACAGTCCAACAACTTTATGAAAGAAAAGGGAAGAAGGAAGCTGTTTCAACAAGTGCTGCTCCTCAGTCTGCTGAAGCCAAGATAGATGAGATGGCAAAGCTGGTAAATATTCTCACTACCAAACTGAATAAACTAGAGCTTGAAAAGAATTCTGCCAAACCTGCTCCAGAAGCTGAAAGAAATCCAAATAACCAGAATCAGTTCAGAAGGCAATTTGCTCCCAGATTTATACCAAGAGAGCGCAGGAACAATGATATTCAGCGAGAGAGGAGAGAGAATGAAGATCAAAGAGTGCCCCCACCTCTTCAAAACAATGTAGCTGATGAAGAAGAAGTTGATGAACAGCTGCTCTTTGAAGAGACTGAGACTGATCAAGATATGAACCACTTTGGAGATGGATTGTCTATAGGTTTTGTTACTAAAGAAGATTTTCTGAATTCAGAATATTATGATGCTGATATGTTTGAAACTGAAGATGATTTAGGCTTTGGAAAATACTGCTGTAACTACTGCTATCCATCAGAATGGACCTAAGAAGACAATAAATCTCAGATCAGGCCCGAAACAAGTGGTCCAAGCCCCCAAGAAGAAGGATGATGTTCCTACTGCAAATGTTCCTGCTGCAGATGTTCCTGCTAAACAAGTACCTGATCCTGTCATAGAAAAGAAGCAATCTGCAGAAAAATCAAAGAAGAATGATGAAATTGAAGACGTAAACAAATCTGTCCAGAATTTCAGTTTGGAGAATGAACTAGGGAAGTTAAAGATTCATGTTCCTTTGACTGAGTTAATAAAGAACCCATCATATAAACAAACAGTTCTGAAAGTGATGAATGTACCCAGTAATCAGCCTGTTTCAGATACAATTAATTTGCAGGAAGAAAGCCGAAGAATTTTTATTGGATCAGCTCTGGCTGAAAAGACTGAAAATGAGGCTGGTGCTTCTCCTCCCTTTTATGTCACCTTGACTGTCCATGACCAAATGATTCACAATTGTCTTTTAGATTCAGGAACCTCCCACAATTTGATGCCAAAAGCTGTAATGGAAGCCCTGGGCCTCAGTATCACCAAACCTTACCATGATTTATATGCCTTTGACTCCCGAGCTGTGAAATGTTTAGGAGTAATTAATGATATGGTTGTCAGCTTAGCTCAGTTTCCTATGAAAAGTGTGATAATGGATGTTGTAGTAGCTGACATTACACCAAAGTTTGGCTTACTTCTGTCTAGGTCATGGGCTAAGAAGGTTGGGGGAACCTTACAGATGGACCTTTCTTATGCCACTATTCCTGTGTTTTATGGAGAAAATAGAAGACTGTATAGAGAGCTGCAGTTTGCTTACATAGTCACAGATGACAAAAACCCCACTAATCATCCCATATATTCTGTTGACAAAGACCTGGGAACTTGCATGTTAAATTTCAGTGATGAGGATAATTCTATTGGTCTGTTACAAGTGGAAAAAGATCAACCAATCAAACACAGCAGAGAGGAAGAATATGTACTGTGGCAGTTGTACTTTGATGGATCCTCATGCAAAGAGGGTGCTGGAGCTGGAGTCCTACTCATTTCTCCTGGAGGTGAAACAGTGAAACTCATGTATAAGCTAGAGTTTGTTACCACTAACAATACTGCTGAGTATGAAGCTCTACTATTGGTACTAAAAGCTGCTAAAGACTTAGGCATTCAGCAAATTGCTGCATTTGGCGACTCCGAATTGGTTGTTCAGCAGGTGAAGAACAACTATCAAGTAAAGCAGGGTTTGCTGAAAGTGTACCAGAATGAGGTATGGGATATGCTTGAAAACCATTTTGTAGCATTTAATATCACTCATATTCCAAGGAATCATAATGAGACTACAGACTCATTAGCTTTGGCTGCCACACACTTCAAAATTCCTAAAACCACTCAGCTGAGGTATCCCATAGAGGTGAGGTACAGACCATGTGTACCGGATAATGTGAGGAACTGGAGGGTATTTGAAGATGACATTGAAATCAAAAAATTTCTTGAGCTTACAGATGAGTTCACTAATGCCCAAATTGATCAAGAAGAAGATGAAGGGGATGAACAGCTAGATGAGTTTGCTGAAAATGAATCTGCTGAAAATGATTCTGCTAAAAATAAGTTTGCTGAACATGAGATAGCAGGTCATAAAATTATTGAGTTGAAGATTAATTTCATCCCAAAAGGTTTAGTACCTTTAGAAATAATATTTACCAAAGATGATACTCCTTCAAAGCCAGTGGTTCAATCTTCAGAAGACAATGTAGTGGACTGCAACATTGGTTCTGCTGAACATCCAAAAATGGTAAAAATTTCCAAATCTCTGTCAGCTGAACAAAGAAGTAGATACATCAAACTTTTGAAAGAACATGTAGATGTGTTTTCCTGGTCTTATGAAGAGCTGAGAACCTATGATACAGCAATCATTCAGCATAAGGTCCCTTTGAAGCCTAATGTTAAACCTTTCCAACAGAAACTAAGAAGGATTAATCCAGCTTTATTTCCTGTGATTGAGAAAGAAGTAAAGAAGATGCTGGATGCAAAGATAATAGTGCCTCTTAGGTACTCTTCCTGGGTTTCTAATCTGGTTCATGTCAAAAAAAATAATGGGGAAATTAGATTATGTGTTGACTTCAGAAATCTGAATAGATCATCATTAAAAGACAACTATCTTCTTCCTAAGATTGAACAGGTATTGCAGCAAGTAGTTGGAGCTTAGAGGATCTCTATGGTGGATGGTTTTTCAGGGTACAATCAGATTGCAATGCACCCTGATGAAAAGGAGAAGACAACCTTTACAACTCCCTGGGGGACATTCATGTATGACAAGATGCCTTTTGGCCTGATGAATGCTGGAGCAAAATTTCAGAGAGCAATGGATATTTCCTTTGTTGGAGAAAAAGATAAATTTGTGGTCATTTATTTGGATGATATTACTGTTTTTTCATAGTCAGATGATGAGCATCTGAAGCATTTAAGGCAGACCTTCCAAAAATACAGAAAATTTGGCCTATCCCTAAATCCCAAAAAGTCACATTTTGTTGTGCAAGAAGGTAAATTACTTGGTCACCTTGTGTCTGCTGATGGCATCTGAATAGATACTGAAAGAGTGAAAGCTATACTGAAGATCAATTTACCCAGGAGCAAAAAAGATGTTCAATCATTCATTGGCAAAATTAATTTTCTGCGGTGGTTCATTCCCAATTTTGCTGAGACTATTAAACAGATCATAGCCATGTTGAAGAAGGACCAGGAAGTCAGGTGGACTGTTGAAGCAAAGGCTGCATTTGAAAAAATCAAGGTGGCTCTTACTGAAGCACCTGTGTTGGTAAGCCCCGATTTCACCAAAGAATTTCTTACTTTTTCATTTGCATCAAAAGACACAATTGCAGCAGTTTTACTTCAGAAAAATAAAGAAGGATTGGAACAGCTTATTTCCTTTTTCAGTAAAACTCTTAGGGATTCTGTGTTGAAGTACAATATATTAGAAAAGCAAGCTTATGCTCTGGTGAAGGCTTTAAAATTTTTCAGAATTTATGTCCTGCACTCAAAAGTTATTTCATTTTTACGAAATGCTGTTGTGAAAGATGTTTTAACACAGCCTGATAGTGAAGGGAAGAGAGGCAAATGGATTGCAAAAATTATGGAGTATTATGTGGAGATCAGACCTACTAAGCTTGTCAAGGGATAGGGTTTAGCTAAGCTGCTGGCTGATTCAAATTTTCAGACTTTGGGACTGCATGTCATGGCTGAAGAAATAGCTCAAGAGGAAGATCAAGCAGCTCTCAAGAAAGAGAAGATCATGGATTTCTACTCAGCATCTACCTGGTATGCAGACATTGTTCATTTTCTGTTATTTCTGCAATGTCCTGAGCATTTAGACAAGAAGGTTGCTAGATCTTTGAAACTCAAAGCTAATAAGTATTGTTTGGTAGAAGATCAATTGTTCTGGAAGGATCCAGGGGGTATCTTGCTCAGATGTTTGGACCAATCTGAAATAGGAGAAGTGATCTCAGAATCCCATGAAGGTGCCTGTGGAGGGCATAAATATTGGAAAGAAACAGCTTACAAAATTTTACGAGCTGGATATTATTGGCCATCCTTGTTTACAAATGTTTACCAGCAGGTAAGAGCTTGCATTCCCTGTCAGAAATTTGCTGGTAAGCAGAAATTATTGTCTTTGCCTTTGAAACCTATTGCAGTCAATGCCCCTTTTCAGCAATGGGGTCTGGACTTTATTGGAGAAATCAATCCAGCATCTTCAGGACAACATCATTGGATCTTGACTGCAACAGATTTTTTCACAAAATGGGTGGAAGCTATTCCCACAAGGAATGCTACAGACAAAGTAATCATGGAATTTATTGAAGAAAACATCCTGAGCCGGTTTGGTTGTCCACAGAGATTAGTAATAGACAATGCCAAGGCATTCAATTCCAAGGCAATGGTGGCCTTTTGTGAAAAAAATGGCATCATTTTGAAGCACTCAACTCCCTATTATCCTCAGGGCAATGGTCAAGCTGAATCCTCCAATAAGAACATTATTCAGAGCATCAAGAAACTGCTGAAGCATAACAAAAGGTCTTGGGATTCAATACTGAAGTATGCATTGTGGGCAGATAGGATTACAGTGAAACAGGCAATTGGTACTTCTCCATTTCAGCTAGTTTATGGGACAGAGGCGGTATTCCCTGTTCAATTGGGGATTCCAGTGATGAAATTCCTCCAGAACTCTCAAGAGGAACTGGATGATATGCAAAGGAGAATCTTTGAAATGATAGAGTTACAGCAAAATAGAGAGAAGGTAGATGAAAAATATCAGCTGTACAGAGCCAAGATTAAAAACAGGTTTGACAGGAATATTAAAGAGCATACTTTCTCAGAAGGTGAGATGGTTTTAAGGTGGGATGCAGGAAAGGAGCAAAAGGGTAAGCATGGTAAGTTTGACAATATTTGGTTTGGCCCTTTTCTAGTATCAAAAGTGTTAGAGAACAATACTTTTATCTTGCAGTCCTTGGAAGGTGAGGAATTGTCCAGCCCTGTTAATGGGCGATTCCTCAAGCATTTCTACAGTTTATAAGAGCATGTTCACTGATAATTGTACATACCGGTGTGAGTGAATTAGAATAAAGACTCCATATCCCAATGGAAGTTTGCAGACAGGTAGATAGAAGACAGAAGGCACTGGTCTACAGGTTCTTGAAGCCTCACAGGGAGGACTTCATCCTGCAACTGGAGCCAGATGTTAAATCAGTAATTTGTTTCTTCAATTTTGGTTTTGTTTCTTAAATTTTGGTTTGATTTCCTTCTTCTTCCAAGTTATTTCATTTACTTTATTTTGATTTTTCCTTCTTTAGGAAATTTTGTTTAGTGTTTACATGAAATTTTGAGCCTGCTTTGAAAATTTTAGTTTTAAGCCATAGGTTTGTTTTTGTTGAAGGAGTTTTAAAGTCATTTTATCAAATCATGGATTCACAAATGATTATTCTGAGCTTAATAATGCATGATCACTACCAATCAACTTTTAAACCTCACACAAAATGCCAAAAAGCTGAAAAAACGCAAGAAAATAGCACTAGAATAATTCTTGTAGCGCTGGGATAAAAAAATAATGAAGGCGCGCTACAAGAATATCGCGGCCTTCATTATTCCCGGTTTTTTAGAAAATTTTTGTCATGTTTTCAAATGCTGAATCACTAATCCCATGCTGTGAGTTGTTTGCTACGTGTGAGCTCCAGAGTTATCATGATTCCAAGTGGTTCTAGGTCGTGAAGCAAATCGTGGCTATCATTACTCCTAATACGGTTTGGATTGACAGGTAGCAGCAAAATTTAGTCTAATGCGAGGTGAATTGTTATATGCATGCATGTTTGATGTTAGAAGACTTAATAGAACGACGGTGGCAGCCTAAAAACATGGAGATTGCAGTTACAAAGCCGAGTGGGGGTTTTTACAGTTGCTCCGAAAACTAGGGCTTTTTTATTCTGACATCTGTAATCAAATCAAACACATCAAGACACCTGTTTAGCCATTAAATAGCTCGGAGACTGGCTTAAGGCAACTTTAGTGGAGCATTTAACAGTTATTTCACGGTCACCCATAAATATTTATTAATTTGAGGTTTTTCTGGTGAAGCATGTTCTAGCAAATGTTTTTGAACCAAACATTAATATTTGCTCTCATCAAACATCTCTGTGAGGAGAAAAGAAGACTAGAACTGTGAGTGAAGGAATATTGAACAATATCAGTTTTGTATATCAATATAATCCTGTCAAGGTTTGATGGTTCGATGAGATAAAAATTCTGTCGTTCACGATGTACAAACCTAAGACTGCTGCTGGTGCAACTTGAGATAAAGGAACTGAACCTTAAGACAGTATGAAGACCTAGACAGCATAAAGACCTCATTTTTATTGCATGATAAAAGGCTGATCAGTTTGGTTTCAAAGTCAAGAATGAAACAGAGAACGAGCAGAGTATGAGTGCAAAGAGGAGACTGAACAGCCTAAGACCTAAATCATTCATATACTGTGTTTATTATACATTGTGGAGATGGTCAGTGATAAGTGGTTTTTCATGACAGTCTTATTGATGATTAAATTTCACTCACAGGCTTGATGAAGAACAGTGAATCCTCAGTAATCTAAATTATTCTACCTGGTGGAAGGATTTATTTTGCTTTGAAAACAAGTATATCAGTCAAGCACATTGGAGGAAGCAAGGAGTTAAAAGCTTGAGAATAAATGAGAACTTAGTATCATTTTGATATTTAAACTATTGAGAGCTGAAAGTGATAAGTTTGAGATTATTTTTGTCTTATATTCCTCTCATTCAAGCTCTGAACAGTCTGCAATTAATATAGAAGGTTGATAGCCAAGATTCTTCTTGTGAACTCTTATTGTGCAGAGATTATCTATACAGGATTCAGGCAGGTTATGGTACCCAATACACAGGTTTATGCTACATTCTGGAGATGAACAACCAATAGAACAATTAAACTGCATGACAGTCACCAGTTGTAGTGAATAATTTGGAAGATTTCAAATGACCTAAGCCTCTTATGCTTGTGATAAACCTATTCTTTATTAGGAAAACAAAGCAGCAGTCAGAGAACAGCAAGGAGAGCTGTTTTTGAAACCTGAGGGATTTGAAAAGAAGACAGTCACCTGACTGGTCATTAATTGAATCCTAAAACCTAGACAGTTTCATCCTCTGAAGGAAAATGGGCAAGAGTGGTAAAATTAACAGAGCAAAACCTACTGATGTAGGGTGGATTGAAAAGCTCCCTGGATCTGTTGAATTGTTTCAGCAAGCAGGTTGGATGGACTTTTTTAAGAAGATAGATGGGCATAATACAGAGGTGTCCTGTAAGTTTTCTTAAGGTTTAAAAAATGACATGGTGACCTTTAATACTCTCAAATTCAAGCTGACAGTAGAGCTGATCTCAAAAGCCACAGGGATTAAAAATGAGGGTGAATCATGGTTCATGAAACTACCTTTTGACTTTGATCCACAAAGATATCTTTTACCAAATGTCATCCCTGATTGGAATAAAGGCATCCTTATTCAAAATTTCAGAAAGGAGTGGGTTGAGCCAATCTGGATACTGCAGAGCTATGTTACTTGTGAGGGCAGGTACGCTTATGTATACAAGTACCACTTCAGGTTTTTGCAACACATGGTGGGGATGTCAAAGATGAGCTTGTCATTTTTCTTTTTGAAAAGCTTGCAGAAAATGTCCAGTAGGGTTAAGCAGCATGAAGATCATACATCTTAATCAATCTTTCATCATGGGCTGATTAAACTGATTATTAACACTGGTTTGCAACATGAAGGGAAGACCTGGGAATTTTTTATCTTTTGGTTTGGTTTTCAACCCAAAGAAGAAGATCAGAAACCTAAAAGGCAAGCTGACAAGGGTAAGTTTTTAATGAGAAAATTAGGACAGAAGCCTAAGTTGGAGGTTAAAGAAGAGGTCAAAACTGAGAAAATATCAGAGCAAGTGGAAGAGGATAATAAACCCAAAGTATTTTCAGCTAGTAGCAAAGGCAAGTACTCACTGTTTGAAGACCAAAAGTAGCTGCTACAGCCCATGGTACCAACAGAGGTCCCTCATGAAATGAAAACTGCTGATACAAAAAAGGTGGCTGTACATGAAGAAGAATTGCAAGTCAAACAGAGAAGCCCCATTACTATATTGTCTGATGATGAAGGTTACCTTTTAGAAGAGGAGCAGGTAGAAAAACTACAGTTGAAGCTGAAGCCTACAGAGAAATTCCTACTTCAGGAAGCAAAGTAACAAAACCTAACAGAAAGAGGAGTAAACTTGAAGTAGTGGAATTGGCTGCTATCCAGCATCAAGGAAAGGAGCTGAAAATGCCGAGAGAAATAGCATCATATTGGAGACCTAAAACTAGGTCAAAGAATAAGCTAAGACTGAACATGAAAAAATTGCTCAATCCTAGGTTAAACACAAATGAAGTTACTGTGTTAGATGATGTATCTCCTGATGAAAATCCAGAAATTAAGAAAGCTAGCAGAAAAGGGAAGAAGCCAGCAGCTGTAAAAGCTCCTTATGTACATCCTGCAGAAGTCAAGAGTTCATCAAAATCATTAGAATATTCAAGCAAGCCTGCATCTAAATTATCTGTAATAATTCTTGAGATAAAAAATAAACTCTTAAAACAGCAGGAAGAAGAGAAAGCTAAAATATGTCCTGTTGAAAATCAAGAGTGGGAAGAAGAAGATGAGCTTATACTCAGGGAAGCAGGAATTATAAAAGAGCCTAGTATTCCTACTGATTTCTCAGACTTTTTAATGAAGGATGCAAATATACCTGAGATCCCTAGTTTTGATGAAGAAAACTTGCAGGAAAGTATTCAGCAGTATAAGCAACAGATGAAATACTTACAAGATGTTAATGATGGGTTGATGAAAGTTAATAGAGGTCTTATAGAAGAACTGCAGGATGTCCATAATCATTTCCAGGAGCTGTCAGAAGTATCCAAAGAGGTTCTCAAAAGGAAAAGAGCTACTGACATGCATTCCACAAAGTTGGAGAAGACAGTACAGGACCTACAACAGAGAAACAAGGATCTCATCAAGAAGATTAATGACATGGAGCAGGAGCTGAAGAAAGTTAAAAGGAAGGATCAAGCACTAGATGGCATTGCCCTCTTAGCTGAGGCAGCGAAAAGGCTATGAATCAGTTGTTCATTTAGTTAGTTGTTATCTTTTGATAAACACATATGTTAATGATTTACTATTTTTAGCATATTTTGTAATTTTGTAAGTTTGTACTTTTTACTTTACCTCAGCGAGTTGATGGAGGCAATTAGGGTTTTAGACCCAACTGATTTTGTAAAGAAGCACTATTTAGAGAGATAGGAAAGTCATTTAGAGGGTTCTGATTTTTGGGAGCTATAGCAGGTCTGCAGACTGTTTGTATCTTCAAACTTGTTTAGAGCTAAGTATTGTGACTCTTATAAGCATTTGTTGATGAAATTATGAGATATATATGACTTTTATCCTTCAGTTTTTTCTGTGTTGGCTTCATTATTGAACTTTTTTAGTTTCTTAATAGATATATTCATTGCTGGTTAATGTGTATTTGCTGGTAATGCTTGCCTGTTAGGTATGAACCTCAGCATAGTCTTTCTGTTGGATCTTGTTGATATATCATGCATCTTTATCATCTTTTGTTTATGATCTAGTTGTTATTTTGTTTCTGAATGTATTCCCTGATAGTTCCTAAAGCTTATAACCATTAAAACACTACAAAAACCCTAAACCTTATCTGTTTTATTGAATTTTATGTTGAGCGTGTGTTGGCTTGTTTCTCTGGCCTTAGAAACAATTTCTGGCACAAACAGAGGGGATGCCTTATTTCTCTTTGATTTTTTTGGTATTCAGATGCTTGACTCAATCTCATTATTGCTCTATTAATAATCATAGAATGATGGTTCCTTTATCCCATTTTGGTAAAATATCCTGAACATTCTTAAATCCCTCTAGTGTTTTAGCCTATTTTTTAATCCCTCTAGTTTTCTTCTTCCTATGATTCCTGGGATATATTGGAGATAATGATCAAGTTTCAATTGCAATTCCCTAGATATTTTTTCCCTAGTCTTTCGACATTTAAAACCTTTGAGGAGTTTCTCTTATTATGACTCCTTTGAAATCTTGGGTCCCTCTAGTTTTAGCGGGTCTTCTTTCTTTTGTGATTTGTCATCCTATTTGAATGCAATTGTTCCTACTCATGTATTTCATATTCGTTGTGGTTTGGACCATTTTTATGTACTTGTATTGAGCCCCTCTTTTATCTCAATCATGTATTGCACCTAGTAGTTCTTCATGTATATTGATCAAATCCCTCTTAGTCTTGATCACATATTTTCTTGAGACATTGATATGAGCATGGAAATGAATGCCTCATTTATATTTGATATTATATGCACCTAAACCTCTAGTTGGCTTGTATATAAGTGTATTTCATCTATATCCTTTAGGGGATGGGACTCTTTCTCAATTTCTATTATTTATTGTCCAAGGGTTCACGGTTTCCCATGGACTTAAAGTGAAAACCCTATTATGTAGTTCAACCATACAATGAGCTCCCGACATCACACATTAGGGGGAAACTATAAAGAACCTAATTTTCCTCAACTAAATTATCATGAGTATCAACCATTATACATCATTTCCAACAATTTTATCCCCATTTCCATCATCATATGACCTCAACATTGTGACCAACAAATGAAGAAAATTAAAATTTAGACTTTAACTAACATTGTGTGGTTTTCCCCTAAACTTCCATGATGGTACATTGCACTAAAAACCTTGAAAACCATGATGGGGTCCCAAACCATATTTTAGTTACTTTTAATAGTTATGTGCCTCCCAAAAAGGTGTAGTAGATAAAATTGGGAATCCCTAGATGTTATTTCCAAAAATGTCATTTGATTTGGTCTCCAAAACCTATCTTCCCCATTAAATCATCAATGAAAATGAGACTATTCAAATTGGATATAGATATAAGAATTTTAGACATTACTTCCTATAAGTGCAACCCTCAAGGTCACTCCATATACCATATATATCCACATTAAAAGGTTATGTTGTTGAATTTCCTATCAAGTGAGAGAAGAAATTATACTTCTTCTTTTCACCATTTAGAATCCATATACTACATCAACTGGATAGAATTTGAGAACAATAGAGGAGAAGAAACATCCCTTCGGTTAGTTGTTGAGGTCCGTTACCTTATACAAATAACACCAAGGTTTCTCAATATTACCCTATAATTTGTGTTAATACAAGTCATCATTCTTTATAGGTATTGCTTTGTTATCCTTTTGTTGGTTTTCTTATAATCCACATTGCATGCATTTTAAAGAATCTTGTTAGTTTAGTTTAGTTTTCTATTTTTCATTTATCTAGTACTTGAGATTACACAACCCTCAAGTAGGTACATTTAGTAAATGGTGATACAACATCAACACTATGAATTTAAACAGTCTCAAGATATATACCTAGAATATACTAATAGAACCATATCTTGTCATGCATTGGTTGGTACTATCACTCAAACTATGATGATAGAATGATATGTAAAAAATAAAAAGGTTGACATTGTAGATTGATTTTTGCAGTACCCATAACTTCATTACTTGCAAATTAGCCAAAAATTAAAATTCTAAATTGATTTATATCTCTAGTACTAGAGCTTCAAGTAATGATTGCAGATGAGGTATAGTAGATTGTTTAGGGAAGAGCCATATTATTAAGCTAACTATGGGGGAATATTTATTTGATATTTCAATTATTTAAATCCAAATGGGTAGTGTTATGTCATATTAGTCATTCAATGGTTACAATCATTGGAACAATGGATCCTAATTTTTAGAAAATTTTCATGAGATTCTCCTAAAAAGGAAAGGACATTAAACTTAGAGATATCCTAGGAAAACTTGCTAAAGTAATAAGATCTAGAAACATGATTTTTTTCCTATGAAGGGACACAATTGTGTAATTTTACAATGATTCTCACTAGATATTCAAAAATATAAACCCTAGATTCTTGTGGCTCTCTAAAGAGTTACTGACGATGGTACAAAGAGTTATTGAAAATCACCCCAAGGTATTTAGAGGGATGCCTAAAGGTATTCTACCTACTTAATATCATGGTCATTCTGTTCACTTACACCAACGAAGTATACCCCCTAACATCCGACGTTATAGGTACTCATATGCACAAACAAGAGAGATTGAGCATATGGTTCAATATAAGTTAGGTGTTGGGATAATTCAACCTAGCCAAAGTGATTTCTTTGCATCCGTTGTAATAGTCTAGAAAAAGGAAGGTTCATTGAACATTTGTCCATATTGTAGAGAGATTCATTGTTAAATTTAATGAAGCATATGATCTTCATGCCTGCATGAATTCAATGAGAAAATAAGGTTGCAGAAGAGAGAGAATAATTTAGTAGAGATTGATCAGTTACTCATGGAAAAATTGCACACACATGGAGACATAATTGGAAGAATAACATTACATCAATTAACCAGTATGATAATCTATAATAAAATGATGTTACAAATAGGATAATTTGAATTCCTAATATAGGATTTGAATCTACCAACCTGGACTGACTTCAAAGCTAGATAGGTGTGGGAAAATCATCACTAGAGCTCACTAATGCAACTCCGTATCACTGAATTAGTTCACAACCATTTAACTGATGTAGGTAGGTGAACAAATCGGCCCTAGATCCCTTAAATCATGCAAACTAGCGCTACTATGACTGAGAGTGATCTAACTAATGGGAATCAGAGCATAACGAAATATGATTGAACACTAACAAGGGTCAACTTCTAGAGACTTCTAGTGGCACTCAGAGTGGGTTCCTAAATTATAGGTGTTAGTCCCTGGAGCTCCTAAACTCATTCATACTAGTGCATTGAGTGTTAGGTGGCCCTTACGTGAGTCTCCCATGCACTAGTGAAGTGAAAATAATATTCTAAGCTAAGAAAATACAATTAGACTATGTTGGTAAAAGGGATGATTAATTAATAATCCTAACACCCCCCCCCCCTTAATCCTCACTTGGACAACCTGGGCCCAGGAAACTATGACAAAATGTCACCCATACAATATAAATGTAAAATTTATTCTTAAAAAACCAAGTAAATGGTGGAAAACTCATGGGATCCCCCCCTCAATATAAGCAGGAAAAACTGAGGATCAATCTTTCTCATCAAGATAAACCTTCTTCTTGAATAAAAAACTTGTGAAAATATTTCTGCAATTTGCATATCTGTGGAGCAGTAATGTAGTGTGATGGTTCTTGTGTGCACTAGTTTCCTAGTACTATGCACGTGAACCTCTCCACCTTCTTCCATTCCAATGATATATACAAGAAGAAATGTTTCCTTTGTCTCTTATTTATGGAGGAAGAGTGACATGATCCAATTTTCTCTTCAGTGAGCAGAATTGTTGATCAGACCTGACCATCATGTAGCATCTCTCTGGGAGTTTGTATCACCTCTCTAAAATAAGTGAATTTTCTTGACATAGAGAAAGGCTATCTTTTTGAAACTGATATATTTTTCTCCTCATGTCATATGACTCTCCGACCATCTTCCCACAATCCTCAATAACCTTTTGAGCCCATTTAAACATAAGATTGGGAGTAGGGACTCGATATGGATTTGGATCTGATTGAACGTCATCTTCAATTCCATAAAATGATTCAACTCAGTCCTCTGCTTTAGATTATAAATATGAAATATTAATGGAAATATTATCACATGCAAAAGGTTTAGGTAGGATGAATTTACCTTCCCTTTCAAATGGCATCTGAGAGTGCATTGGATCTGAGAATGGAAAAAAGTGTGAGAATTCATATGCATTGGAGGCATGGTTTGCAACACCTTTCACCATAATATTCCTAGTTGAGATAACTGATATATCCACTGATTCAGGACCAAATGCAATTTGGTTTGGTGAGCCTTTATGAGTCATATGGTATACATACAACAAATTTGTAGCTAAGGAGGGAAAATAGAGTACATTCTTGAACACTCCATGATCTAACTTGACTAAACCCTTTCCTTCAGCTTGGATTAGAGTGTCATCTCCCATGTGAATACTTGGACCATCAGTAATTTGTAATGAAGATAATGATTCTTTGGATGAAACCATGTGATTGGAGGCTCTTGAATCATTGAGGAAGGCATGTTATTTTGAAAAAACAGCCTTCAGTGCATGGCATCTCTCATCATGGTCTTCAGTCTTGTCTCCAGAGTCATCCTTCCTTGCACCTTTAGAGAGAAATATTGTGTTCCTCAAGGATTTTTTACAACTAATCTATGGTTTTATTCATAAAATATTTCTCTGTATGGTTTCCTTTCTTATAGTAGGAGCACTCTCCCTTGTCAAACCTTTGATGTTTTTCCTTCTTAGATCTTGAGGATTCATCTACTGGATCAAAATCTTCCTTAGATTCGAATTCATTGCTCCCTTTTTCTTTACTTTTTTGCTTCCTCCTTTCTTGTGCGTTCTTTGTCTTGCCATCCAAGAGAGCTTGATTTGGAGAGAATCTGAGGGCTCCCATCTGTATCAGTTTGTCTTGTTCCTGTATTAGGGAAATTGTGAAGGGATCAAGGTATGAAATTCACCAATTAGAAGTAGTTAGTATCCTATATTGAAAGGTAGATATGAACACTGTGAATTATGGTCCAAATTTTCTTAGAATTGAGAGTACCAATTGTTCATCCTTCTTATCAATCCCGCATTGCTTGCATTGCATGACCAATGATTTGAATTTTGAGAAAAATTGATGTATAGTTTCTAAGTTGTTGGGATGTAGTGTTATCAACTCATTCTCCAGGATATGTCCCCTCAGCTCATCATATTTTCCAAACAAGGATTTGAGATTCTCCCATACTTCTTTTGGTTTTCTTAGTCCCTCAAGGTGAAAGAGTAATTCTCTGGAGATGTGGATGCACATGAAGCCAAATGCTTCATTAAGCTTGTTAAGATACTTCAAATTTTCAAGAGGTTCATAGGGTTCGACCTCTCTGCCCATGGTGACCCTGTATAGACCCTTGTTACACAAGACTATCTACACATCAACCCTCTAATAAATATAGTTGAAGGGGGTGAGGATTCTGGGTGTCAAAGATGCTGAATTCTCCATCGTACAACTTCAAAAACAAATAATTCTTTAAAAAGTATTTGAATGTACTTGAAAAAACACTACAAAACACTTCAATTCACAATCAAACCAATTCAAACACTCTCCACTTTGAAATTTTCACTTTCTTTGGGTGTATCACACCTGGCTAGACTTCTTTGGATAGATTCCAGAGGGAGCAAGGCAAGAATACTAGGATTTATGTGGAACCAAATTGATTTTGTTGCATTAATGGAATTTTTTGAGGTTTGAAGCTGGTATGGATACCTACTTTGATACCATGTTAAATTTAATGAATCATAGGATCTTTAGGGATGCATGAATTCAATGAGAAAATAACGTTGCAAAAGAGAGAGAAGAATTTAGTAGATACTAATCAATTACTCATGAAAAAATTGCACACACATGGAGACAAAATTGGAAGAATAACATTAAATCCATTAATCAATATGATAATATGTAATACAATGGTGTTACACATAGGATAATTAGAATGCCTAAGATAGGATTCAAATCTACCAACCTGGACTGACCCTAGAGCTAACTTGGTGTGGGAAAATCACCACTAGATCTCACTAATGCAACTCTAGATCACTGAATAAGTTCACAACCAATTAACTAATGTAGGTAGGTGATAAAATGTTCCCTACCTCTCTTAAATCATGCAAAATTGTGCTAGGATGATTGAGAGTGGTCTAACTGATGGGAATTAGATCATAACAAAACATAACTGAACACCGACTAGGGTCAACTAATGGAGACTTTGGTGGCACTCAGAGTGGATTCCTAAATGGTAAGAATTAGTCAGTGGAGCTCCTAAACCCATGTAGACTAGTGCATTGAGTGTTAGGTGGCCCTCATGTGATCCCCTCATGCAATAGTGAAGTGACAATAATCTCCTAAGCTAGGAAAATACAATTAGACTATGTTGGCCAAAGGGAAGATTAATTAATAATTTGAACATCAATAACATGACCACTAAATATAAGTTGCTTATTCATGTCATTGATAAATCATTAGATGAATTATAAGGAGAAATATTATTGACCAAGTTGGATCTTTTCTATGAATATCATCAAATAAAAATGAGGCAAGACGACATCTTGAAAATAGCCTTTAGACCACATCAAGGTCATTATGAATTGTTGGTGATGACATTTGGCCTTACCGATGCACCTTCCACATTTCAAAGCTTCAAGCATTTTATTTAAACCTTTGATGATATACTAATCTACATAAAATCTTGGGCATTCCATGTAAAATATGTTAAGTTGGGTCTTAAAACTGTTGGAGGAGCAACAACTATATGCAAAGCTTCTAAGTGTGACTTTAGGACTACAGAAGTGGGGTATTTGGATGATATTAAATCTCATGAAGGCATCAAAGTGGATCCTCACAAAACTAAATCTATAATGGAATGGCCATACATGCTATTACTTATGCCAAGAATTATGGTCAAATAGAAAAACCTCTAACAACATGATTGAAATTTGAAACATTTATTAGACTCCGTAGAAATAAAACATATAGGTATAATAATAAAATAAAAGTTAAATATTAAATAAAAAATAGTAAATAAATCTCTCTCTTATTAAATATTAAAATTCTCTTATTAAAAATACATAAATTTTCATAAAATAGGCTCTCTCTCTATATGCTCTCACTAATAAACATTATCTATTATTCATCTACAATTCATATACATTAGAATATTTATTTTCATATTTATCGAGAAAGTAAATGAGTTTTTTATTTCATTGGTATTAGGGGCGGGAAAAAATTAAAAAAAATACAAAACCAATAACAGATTTTTACTAGAGCCAATATAAAAAAGATTACTACATCTTGTGATTTTTTATGAAACTTGATTCTATTCAGCCATTAATTAACAAGTCCAATGGTTAAGTTCAAGATTAAGCAAAGTAGTTCTCATCCCACAACTTGAAAAATGGGGGTGAAAAGAATAATTAAATTCCATACTAGAGAAATTAGAAGAACAATAGAAGCTAAGCATAGTGAAACATACATGCATGCCCTAATTTGTAACAAGCATCTTTTATTATTAATGTACAATTAATATATATCAAAATATTTACAATTAATATATATCAAAATATTTATTTTCACATTTATTGAGAAGTAAACTAGTTTTTTTTGTTTCATTGGTATTAAATATGGAAAAAACATTTAAAAAAATTACCAACCTCATAAGAGATTTTTACTAGAGCCGTTATAAAAAAAAATACTAGTTCTTGTAATTTGTTTTATGAAACTTGGTTAAGATTCTATTCAACCATTGATTAACAAGTCCAATGGTTAAATTCAAGATTAAGCAAAGTAGTTCTTCACCCACAACTTGAAAAATGGGGTTAAAAGCATAATTAAATCCTAGACTAGAGAAATTAGAAGAACAACAAACAAAATGAAATTAAAAAATAATTATTGAGAATCACGGTTGTAGTGGGGATTTCTCCCCTGCTACGTGCAAAATCACCTACCCTAGATCAACTAGATCATAGGGTAGAGTTCATGGTGCGAAAGATCTCTCAACTTTGTCTGAAATAACAAATAACAATAATAACTGTATTTTTTATTTTTATATATTTTATCTAACTAAAAACACAATAACATGCATACCTTTCAGTAATGTGGGCCACTGCAACCTTATGAGGAAATGGTCCACCGACTCTAAGGTCTGGTTCTCCAGGCATCTCCACTAATGGTTGTCGAAATAGGGGGAATGGATCCAAATGGGTATGGAGCAAGCTCAACATACACCATGGGAATGATATGGAAAAATATGGGAATAATGGTGAAAGGTGCAGGAATCTAATGAATGAATGAAAAAAAGTGTTTATGGTGCAACCTTCACAATGTATTTATAGGATGATCGAAGGTTTTTTTCACCTATGGTATTTTATTGTGCATGGTATTTATCAATGGTTTCTGACCCATTCTCAGTTTAGGGGTTTTTGGTCCTTTTTGGAGAGAGTGGGGATAAATCACAATAAATGCTCAACTTCCCTGCATTTATGGGGGAAGGAATAATGATGTTTTGGATCATATTTGGTGGAATTTTAGTTGTGAAGGTCAAAATGGAGGAAATAATGGTGAGATAATGATGTATAATTATGGTTTGGACCATAGAGAGCTAGGTGAACAATTTTTGGTGTTAACAGATTGCCCCCTGATGTGTGAGGGTAGGATCTCATCGTATGACTGATAGACATCATAAGATCAAGGGAGAATTGGTGACAACAGTAGAGATATCGGAGAAGACTGTGAAGGAGTGGAGTCCCCTCTTTCAAACTGCAGTGGATTTTGGTTTGTATTTATTCTAAAAAATGGATGAGGTACATATAATATCAGACATGTATATGGACGTGGTAGGAATAGCCATCCTCGTAACAATGTATTAATATAAAAATGGGGATTAAGGATCAAACAATGGTATCTTATCAATACATATATACAATTGGTAGTACATAATGGTGGCCTCAATGCGAGGATGAATACAAATACTGGTATGAAGAACTGTTACATACGAACAATGGAATTCTCATAGAATGCAATATCACAACAATTAATGGTCTGTTGAATCTGGAGGTGTACACAATTGTATGGACTCAATGAATGAGAGTCGGAATCTATGAGGTATAATAAACAACAAAAAGTATCGTAGATACATGAAAGCATGACACTGAGGGGATTTCGAACACTATCACCAATGTAGCCCAGAAATCACAAGGGACATGAAACTGTATGGGTCCCAAAATAGACTCACCACTATGCTAGAGTCAGGTGACAACTAGGGTCTTCAACCAAATAATGAAGGAACAATTACCCTATATGAATCTCAACGGTGCGATTATGGATTTCAAGTAGAGCACGTAAGACACATCCAACCTAAAAGGCACTAAGGACTCCTTTCAAGTGGTCCAAGGAACTCATCAATGAGGTGGATGAAACCAGGATACAAGGACCTCTGGGTCTATCCTCTAGAATAGTTTTGTTAATGTCGACAGAGGAAGACCTACAACTAACAAGGTAGTGAGGTTTTTTTTATAAAAGCATGAGGGGAACAATGAGAGATGTGGAACAATCAAGGGACTGAGACACTGAATGGGGAACATGGGTAGTGGAGTATAGGGGACTCAAACTTCCTTTGTTTAGAGTATGACGACAGGGATGAGCTGGAAGCAAACAATACTAACTCATGGGGAGGGGATCATAGCTGTAAATCTTGAGAGATGACTGCAATGGGAAATACTTGGGGAAGTAACTGGAAAATTAATATCCAAGGGATCCAAGGGAGACTCATCGTAGAGTACTATGAAGAAAGTAGAACCAAATGGGGTGAATCTGCCATAAGGGGAGACTATATGTAATATGTGTGGGAACCAAGAGGCACCATTTGGGCCTTCTTCATAATTTAAGGAGCACAAAGAAGGGATAAAAGTATGCTCAATATGATACTATCTCGCAGATTTATGATGAGCCTGAGACAATAAATGCTCAATGGTGTTTTCATGTTTAGAGAGTATGAAATTAGGAAGAAGACTTTAGTGGGTATTTTTTTTGTACAATAGTCTCCAAAGTCTGAAAAAGGATACAATTGTACAAAGGAGAGATCTCCCAATCAAAAGGGGAATAGAGACTTCTTTTCCGTAGGTAGTCCAAACATGCCGAAAAGGTAAACCTATACTGATTGGACAGTCATTCAAATACATTTACAAGCATGAACAAAACCAATTTTGCTCAACGATCATTTCTTTATGAGAGGGATGGAAAAGAGCTTAAATACAACCCATGATTGAGTTTTTTTATAAGTTATGGTCCCAATTTCCGACAAAGCATAAAATGATACAAAAGGAAACGTTGTTGGCAAAAGGATAGGATGCGCAAGGTGCGACAAGGAAGACATCAACAGGTGGAAGATTCAACTACGCGGAAGAAGACATTGACAAGTGTGGTCATTTTGGTCGAATTAGTTATAAGTTTTGGTCAAAAGTAGTTAGAAAGTCGACCTATGTGGAAAATTTTGTAACGGCTTAATCCTATAAATAGAATTAAGAGTAGTCTTGTTAGATCATCGATTGATCGAAGTAAAATCATCAGAAAGATATTTTTGAGTCTTGGATCTGCTTGTATGTGATCGGTCATGTTATCATTATGTGGATGAATGTATTTTTTGGTCTGAGGCTATTCGACCAAGGAATGCTTGTCTTTTGTAAGATGGTTTTAAAGTTAATATAAGGAGGATGTTGATGATAGAATTTCTGTCATTTTATCTGCATATCTGTTAAACTGGTGAACTTAATGATGATGTGATCTATGATTTTACATGCCTAAATATGAATGATGTGAGGTCTTGCAGTGTCCATTGGGTTAATATATGTAGATTTCTTTGTTAAGTTAGTATGAATTATATTACTTTGATATTTGAATGCATTGCGCATGATGATAAGTAGATTTCATGCGTAAATCCCTGGATCTCTGAGTAACCATGCGACAGAGTAAGACATAGTGCACAATTCCTCTTCCTTCTGCAGAAATGTGGTTCCTGCAACCCTCCCTTAGACATCTTGAGTGAGATTGCATATGCTTCATAGGTGTTTCTAGATAGGGTAAAACCTGTCTAGGACAATGTTTAAGGAGCTTGCATCGATGGGTGTCGACGGATATGTGGAGTGAACCCTTCTCAACTGAAGTTTTTCAACAAATGGTTTCATTTCTAGGACCATAGTGTGAAGAAGAAGAGGACATGTTGTGGCATTTGACAAAACCAGAGATCCAGGACTAGTTCGATCAAAAGGCCCGAGAGTTCGCAACAGAAGAAAACAATAACTCCATATTGTCGACAAAATAAAGGTGGGGAGATATATTTACTCTGATATTCATGAAATATTCTTCATTGAGTTTCTAATAATACTGCACAAGTGGTCAGAACAACTTACTTTCTAGAAGAGTGACTTCCAAGGAGGTGAACCTAATCAGTGGACCCCTGAACTAATCCATCAATTGCAAAGGGTAAACAACAAAGCTTTAAGAGCTATCAAGGTGTGGATAGACAACATTTTGGAAGGACATATCACTGAGTTTATTGTCGACACAGTTATGTACTATAGTGATGCAGAGAGGGGATTATTTAAGGGAATAAGGGGGAGATTTTTGTTGTCTCTACAACTATGGATTAATATGCTCATATGTGAAAAGTGAATACTGAAGATGAACTCCGAAGATTAAATATATGGTGTGCGGAGGTTGTGGGTAGAATGAAGGAAATGGTTGGATGGAATGATATGGGGTATATGGATGGAAGTTACGATGAGACTATGAGGGAAGTTGAAGTAGAGTGTGGTCTCCTACGAAGTGGGGTGATTTCCGACAAGAGAATAGGCGGAGGACTAAGGAGAGTCATGGTGTGACTAGAACAAGAAAATGCAAGATTGACCACAAGGGACTAAGATACCCTACAGTGATGAAAGAAATGACCAGGCGTAGCAACAACATTCCTACACCTCCGTGCACTACACCAAATTATGGAGGAAGAAATACAAGATCATCGCAATATTGTCTTATGTGTCAGCACATTAGTAACAGTAGTAGATCAGAAAATAACAGAAGAAGATTCAGAAAGGTGGGTGATGACGTGAAGCTACCCTTGTTCTAGGGTTATGGGTCTGAAGACCCCGAGCAGTATTGGTTCCTATGTGAAGTAGTATTTACTGTAAAATAAGTACAAGATGAAGATATCAAGGAAGGACAACTAGCGAAAACCTTTTGAGGTCGAGTGTTAGATTGGTACATGAAATTTTTGCAAGTACCGATAGGGCATCCTCAGAAGACCCTAGCGCAGATCCGGACCAGAATAATCAAGGAGTTTAAAAATCCAAAATCCAAGTCACAATACATTACCAAGTTGAAGGAAATAAAGAAATATATGAATGAGTCTATATGGGATTTTGATCAGTGGTTCAAAACGCTGATGGATAAGGTCATCTTTGGAATGAGCAATGTGAAACATAAAGAATGGTTTAATGCATCTTTGGTACCACACATCTGTATGACATTAATGCAACAGAAGATTGTGTTCCAGACAGAATCCCTAGAGATTGCGATGAAGTTCGAAGCTTCACCAGTTGGTGAAACATCCACGTTTTCAAGTAGAATTATAAATTAAGGTGTAAATGGTGATGAATTCTTGTCACAAATACAGTTGGATAATTTGACTTAAATTTTGAACAAAACATTTTTAAATTTTGTTCGGGTTAAATTCTAGTTTAATTTTTTTTTTAATTCATTTTAAACATAAAAGTTTATCTTTTAATTTGACCTATATTTTAACATATTAATTGGAAAAACAAATTTAAATTCATGTCAAAGTTCATTAAAGATTAAAAAAATGCACAAATCTACATGCATATCACATATTTTCTCAAGTTACTAGTTTCACAATTCTATTTATATTTTCACATAGGTATTGGGTTTTCTCTCATTGATCTTCTAACATTCTTTGTATTGAAAAAAATATTAAGGGATATTTTTTCTCCATTTTACTTTCCCAAGTCTTTCCTTAATTAGAAAATATGATCCCAAAAGTTTGTTTATGCTTTAAACATATTTCTTGAACTATAACTATTGTCTCCCAATCAATTGAATCAATGTTCATCGATGGAATGGCTTTTTTTGTTGATGGGATGGTGTAATGTCCTCATCCATAATTCCGACCAACAAAAGGGGACATGAATAAATTCTGGACTTCTAAATTTCACCCCATGGCTATATAACAATTTAAAATGCATGTGCATATGCATAAATAAATACATAGTGAAAATAACTCTATCGACACACACAACATGTGCATTTACAAGAATAATTATCATAAACATAATAATAAAATCATTTCATGTACTAGATACAAAGAAAACAGTTATCTTTAAACAAATATTTTCTAGGAAAAAATGACACATCTACAAGATTCTCTGTCTTGAAACTCAAAACCCATTCTGCTCTCTATGCTTAGCTAAATGCTCATACAAATCCATACAAGGATCTCACTTACACTTCGCAACCTTGGCTCCAACAATACCACCCTACACAACACCCTTCTAGACTCAGGCATCTCCATCACCAATCCACAACTCTCTCGAGCGATCCATCTTGTCGGGTTCTTACCAGTGTGTCCATAGAAGGAGTCCAACTTGCTTTATGCTATTGGGGAAACCCCTATAGCCTTAATTCATGGATTTTCAAGCATGCAAGTGTAGTATAACTGAATGAATACATGTTCCTAGACTGCCCAACCTCAATGCTCACCTAAAACCATATCTTTTCCCTTCAAATCCATTGTTCCAAATTCGAATTTATGAGTTATACATAGTATAAGAATTGGTAAAGGTATGAACAACATGAAGGAGAAGCTCTACGTAGTCACTATGTAGTTTAGAAGTTTGCATGATAATGGAAAATGAGTGAATGACTCCGAAAGATAGGAAAAAATGGTGGCAAGATAGTTGGTTGTGCATAACCTTCGACCATAGAAGAAAAAGACCCTTACAAATGTTATATAAGGATATTCATCCCATGCTTCCATAGCTACATGAGAGGAATTTCCGAGCAACCTCACACATGCATTCAATGATTGTGTTTAATAGTCAAAATGAAGTAATTAAATCATGTAAAGCACATGGTAGCAATTAGATGACTTCTAAGGTTGGCACTTGGAATTAAAAGATTGAATATCCCATAGGACCCCTTTTCTCTTCCCGTGGAATCATAGCCACTATAGTGTTCTATATAGAGCCATCTTGAACAATTAATTAATTTCCAACATAAAATTTACATATATTTAGACTTAGCATGAAAAACTAACTACATGATCTAATTAAAAATATTTACATCATACTTATCTACCCATTTAGGTGGTCCAATTTGTCCTCATCCTTTAAATACGGAAAATGATTGCAAATTATATGTATATATAATAAAAATAAAATAAAATAAATATAAATGAAAAGTAATTTTGTATATACATTCTATAAATATAATTATGTCTATAGGCATTTGGATATTATCTCAAATTTTGGACTTTACTTGAGCGGATCAACAAGATTAACCAAAGTGTAACAACTGTATTCATTTCATGGTAGTTGTATCTTGTTATGCTTAAATGCATCTTGATTAAGATTTAAATAAGTTTCAGTAAAAGAATGGTTAAAGAAACTGGTAACAATTTGTTTTTGTTTTTCATATCACTTTTTTTTTTTATTAAATATTATTTGTTTTGTCACTTATATTAACTCTAACAATCTGGTTAGGTCGATAGGAGTATATATCTCATATTTTGGGATTTGGACTTCATTGACTGGATCATCAAGATTCACGATGACTTGACAAGTGTAGAGTCTGGATCATTTTCATCGTCGTCTGATTTTGTTGTTAGGATGGGTTATTCCTTAATAAATTAATAAACAAATGCATGTTTGGTTAAATGGCATGTCGAGTTTGTGAAGTTTGTGTGGCCATTATCCAGTACAACTAGAGTTCGTGTGGTAGTGATACCATGCCTTTTCCATTCACCCATCAAACCGACCCGCACTGATCGGCATGTTGTTGCATAACAACTTCTTTATTTCGGCCTACATAGATGCCTGCATAGATTTGCATTCTAACTGAATGAGTTCCAATTTGTGTTTCTGTTAGATTCTAGTTGCAGTTGCAGTTCACATTTGAGGTCTAGTTGCAGTTGCAGTTGCAATTCGCGTTAGACGTCTAGTTACAGTTGTAGTTGCAGTTTGCGTTAGAGTTCCACTTCCATTTCCAGTTATCCCTCTCGGGGTACGATACACCGAACCGACCAGTAGTTATCCCTCATGGGGTAGCAGGGTTTGGGGATGGAGTTGACAGCCTTTTCAATACATCGAATCACTGATACCTCCTCTCTTCTAGTCGTCGTGTGTAAGCTTCGTGATACTAGCTTATATATGTGCACCACTACAATCGCAACCTTTATCTCATTATTGGAACGATATCTGATCTTGATATTATAGCAACATATAGTCATCATCGCAGCATTCGCGACCACATCTTCATTGGGTCTGTGCGGTAGAGCACTCCACATTTTCTCTACCGCAATGATTTTGGGCATGTATACGTGAACAAAATAGCTTGCTGCATATATATTTCCAGCTGCGCATGAGCAGAAGAGCGCGTTCTAGCTACATATGAGCAATAGAGCAACATTTTTGGGTGTTATATGACATTCCTATGGTTATGGCGTTCATGTTTAACATTGGCAGTTTATGGGTTACAGTCCACTATACAATGCTCACGGGCATTGTAAAGAAAGAAGGTTATAATCGTAGTCCCCGAGAACTCATTTTAGATAGATGTCTCAACCCTATACAATTTGTGCAACTAACTCTTAGACTCTGATCACCAGCTCTGGGTGCATGGATACTCTACTAAACGCAAAGCACTTGCTACATGCAAGAATCGTCACATAGCAACATTCTCGAGTTTTTAATGGACCGTCACACTAGGATCGACAATTGCCCACCGCTTGCATTGGGTATACACCTTTTATGGTGTGTTACCACCTAAGTTGTACTTAGTGGTTTTTATCAAGTGAGCCTGGTGAACCGAACAAGGTTAACTTGTTCGGACTTCAAAATACCTGTGGCTTGGAAGTGCTTGTTGTATCATATCACATGTTCATACCCCATGGGGGAATTGTAATAAATGTTCTAGCATGATAGTGTCTGTAAAAGACTCGATCTCTTAGACTTTATTTGTCAATCCGATCAGCCCAGGGTGTTTTTTCCCTTGGTTATTATTGGTTGTTGAACAAACGACTAATAATTTATGAGTTTTTCACTCCATACCTCCAAAGTTGGGGTGGTCGGCTTGGCATTTAGGCCTATTGAGGTTATTAGAGTCTATGTGTCAATGTATAAGCATGCTATAAATCATGGTTGAGTCATATGAACATGTCTAAGTCCCCCTAGGTTTTTTCAATTTTCAATTTTTTTTAATTTTTCAGTGTTTTTTTTATTAAAATTTAATTTTTCCAAAAAACTTAGGCTATTTTTTAATAGTTTAATTGGAAAAATTGATTTTGTAATAAAAGTGGGTCAAATAATCGGTTTCAGTCATGTAGGTGCTCATTTTCAAGCTAAGAGCACCATGTAAACCAATGGACCCACTATTTCCTAAGTTTTGAGTGATTTTCCATCACTCAGGTCAGAAAGCCCCAAAAATCAATTATTGATTATTTTAATTAATAAATTGATGAATAATGGAGCAAATCCAAAATCATAAATCAGTGGATTCTTAGCCGATTTGATTGAAATCAGTCAGATCTGAAGCAGAATGATTGGATCTGACAAATCCTTGACTGAAGGATGTGATCAAATCAGATCCAGAGTTGATCTTCAGCTGTCTTCATGGGGAATTATGCCCTCTCTCTCTCCTCCACATGTGTGGACTCTCTTGGATGCTCTGTGGACTGATGTGTCATTGTATGGGTTGATGTGTCAGCTCAATCAAGCCCCCGGTTGACAAGTAGGCTCATTTCAGCTTCAGTTCTGCATTGATGAACTCTCCATCAGTTGATTTCATCTAATTCCATGAGCAATTGCGCCCCCCCTGGGCTGGATGTCTTGTATTTTGTATATATCCAGGCACAGCCTCCTCTTCCAAACGAGTTAGAACTGGGATTGAGGTGCTGCTGCTATTGTACTATTGTTATTGTTCATTTGAAATAAAGAGAATCTTTGGAGGCAAGATGGTGTTGTGCCATTGTATGTGTGGATGATGATTGCCATTATTTTGCTGAGGTAACCTGTATCTGTGTTCATGATTTGCTAATTGCTTGTAGATCCGTTGTTAAGATTGATAATAAGCTTATTATAATCTTGATACGAAAGGTGCTTTTCAATAAGTTTATTGGCCATCTCTTTCCTTTGATGCATGTTTAGAGATCTAGATTCAACATTTCCTATAAGCTTATATGCATGTTATTTTGAATCTTTGTGTATGTACTAATCGGATCTCACCAGTTTTTCGGCAAGTTTCTTGATTTCAGCTGAGCTACAGGTTCCTACATTGGAGAGGATGCTGATATAGTTTTCTTCTTCACTCTCTCCAAAATATTCCAAAGGAAATAGTCCCTTGACATTCCACCTGAAAGCTTCACTGTGGATCTTCAAGGAAACCAGCATTTCTCTCCTCGTCTTCCTCCCTCAAGATCAACTCTTTTACCCTGTTAATTTGTTTATAGCGTTGATTTTGTTTAGATCTATCATATTAAAAGTAATTTAAACATAGATCTATCCTCTCAAAGCTCATAGTCTAGATCTTTCTCTTAAAATGTTTCATAAGCTTTCTAGTTCTAGCTTGAGGGAAATCGTCCTTTTTTGCATGTAATTTAAAGAAAAATTGTAGCTTGCATGCATTTGATTTCTGTTTGCTGTACATTAAACTTTCATATTTTGCAATAAAAGTGCACATCTCATTGGCTTCCCAAAAGGCAAGCCAAGATCCCAAGGAAAGCTTGCTTTCCTTGGTTCATGTTTTCCTCTTTTAACTAGTTTTCAGCTTACCCTTTTTGGTTAAAAGTGAGCTGAACCAAAGGTACTTTCATAGTGATTTTGGGAATATTTCAGTCTGATATGTTTTCTCGTTTTTAGCAGGTTTGACAGAAAATAAAGGAAGCTGTTGTTCGGAGGTGGCCTCAGGAGCGTTCAAATCCCCCCAAGGGTCTCCCACTTGACTAAAACCTTTAATTTTCGCACTTTGTAAGCTCTTGATTTCATTCCATATAAGGATCAAGAGGAATTATATCAGTTCTCTAATAGTGTAACCACTGTTAATAAAAATATTTTTCGAATAGGCTCTTTCGAGCCCATTCCCCATCCCCACTGGAGGGATTTGCGTCGGTGTCCTTTTTATTGCTTTTTGCTCATTTCTTTTCAAACTAGAATTGATCTAATCTGTAGGGTAGTATATTTTATTTTATTATTAATTTCATATTCCATACTTTATATTTCAAATTAATTTTAATACTTACCCCACGACTTCCCGATTGACCCGAAAGGGGAAAGAGATTCGTGGTAGGACTAATTAGAAAACTAGAATTGTGTATCTATTTTATTTTGATCATTTTTTTTTCAGATATTATAAAATTAACCCCTCCTCGATTCCCCAATTGAGATCCACTTGGATCGAAAGAGGTTCCTGGAGGGTTTTCTTTTAAACAAGAACACCCATTGAAAATTTATTAAAATTGACAAGACTCCGGTGTGTATGATCTACACTTGGCTGTGGTTCGTCCGATCAGTCAAGCTATATCAAAAGCACTTGAGTGACTAGTATAATTAGGACTCGCTCTCCTAAATTAACAAACCAACTGGTGAAAATCCAACACCTAGATCAAACCATCATGGTGGAAAAATACCCAAAGGAAGCGGGAACTTCTAAAAAGTGACCTCGGGGTGCCGATCTCTGTCACACCCTAACGGGTGCGTTATGAACAATAGCCCCAGAGACTCCATTTCAGCCCACATATTCCTTGTGGGTAGCCGTGAAGGTTTAGTTTTGGACATACTCCAAGTACTCTCGAGTATATCTGGAGCCCCCCCTTCGCTTAATTGTAATCAACTCACACCTCAAATTTAACTTAAAATGTACCAAGAGGGAATCGCAAAACATTCACTCCAAGCACATGCAAGTACATTGATCTTATTTTTTGACTCCATTCTAAGGCACTGGTTATTTTCTTGCTTTATATATATATATATATTGTGTCTCAGCATTGTGCTTTCGTGTGTTCATTTTTGTATCTTGCCATCTTTGTTCATCTATAGTTAAATTGCAAACTCCTAAGTAACTCATTCAGTTTAACATCACAACACTAAGTAATTATCCTTAGTAACTTAATAGGGTCTACCCCCCTTGGCTTCATTAGGAGTTGAGCCTAAACAGAGGAGTCAAGAACAAGGTGATAGCCTTGACTCAAGACTTGCCCCCAAGGACACACTGAGTGGCTTGAATATTTCTGCCACGTGACCCAGGTGTGTGAAAGGCGGCAACATGGTGCATCTCTGCATCAAAACCTAGATCTGCATTTAACCCAGTAAATTCAGTCTTTATAAGATTGCTCTAGGTCATTGTTACCATTCTCTATTGACATTTTAATAATTTTGATCCCTTGTATTAACCTTGGACGCGTCCTCCTTTTTATTAGGTTATGTGTCCTATTTGGCCATCATTCTACTCACCCCGTGGTATTTCCTTCTTGTTGAGGCCTGGAAATTCGCAGGCGGAAACGGTAAGGGATTCTCCCCAATCAACGTTCCTGACTAGCCCGTTGACTGTTTGGTATAGGGAATCCATCCAGTTTTGCGGTCTGGCTACCGTAGGTCAAACAAAAACAAAGGTTTTACTGGTTGTGGCCCGGTCCACCGAAATTTGTATTTTAACTTAAATATAAAATGCAAGTATCTAACTAATCATGCAGGGTGGTGAAGAATACAGGGAGCATCCACAATGTGGTGCCCAGGTTCTTACCTCTCGTCTTAGGCTCACCTATATTGAATCACGCATGCATCTATAATCTAGTTATCTATCTATCCCTAACTACCTATCCCCGGGGAGCCAGCTTACATAATTAATGTGTATGAGTAATGTGGATGTGCACACATAACAAAAGCAATTACAGATAGCTGACATTAACTTTTACATGTATGAACAATAAAAATATTTCACAACCAGATAGCTAATTGTTTCATGATAAGCATGCATTAATCATGGTGGTTATTTCATAAAATAAATCGGAAATCATTTAAGCAAGACATAGGTCATAAGTTAGAACAATCCCACGATTCATGAACACAATGCTGAAAAACAAAATAGTTCATCTTTCAACTGTCCATGGCAATACATTTGAAACCCCACCGATCTTCTTTCAACAGGCAAACTGTAAATCTTTATTGCAAAAGGAAATAGTTCTTCTTACAATACATCATCTAGTCTCACTGGGGAAAAAAGCCCCTCTCTTCTCTACGTTTCCTACTTTTATACAAAAAGTCAAAATGGTTGGGCTACCCAAAGTGACCTTTGGGCTTCCCAACCTTTTGCTTTCCCAACGCTTCATTTCTCAAAACTTTTACAAAAATATTACATTAATAAAAGTTGACCGGTCCTCTATGAGGAGGATCCCGCTTGGTTTTCAAAGAATTTTTTCCACGCTGCTGCTTCACCAGTGAGGCCTTCAAAAGCGCATGGCTCTAGGAACTGGATGTTAATCTCAAACTTGTCGACCTGGTTTCTGATGGCCTCAATCCTTGCTGGGCTCAACCGAAGCTGGTCTTCTAGAATTTGTATGCTAATGGATGTGTGGCCCACTTCGTTCTTTAGTATCATGGCGTCAATGGATTGAATCTGCTGCGTCTTGGCCTCCGCATCTTGATGTCTTTTCTGCAATACTTCCAAAAAGGCCTCATGATCTGGGAGCTCTTCAAATCTGAGCTCAGCCTCTGTCTGACAGTGGTTGTAAGCATTGAGGAACCTTTTAAAATACTCCGAGCATGCTACCTGTGTTCTCCTGACATCCTTCTTAAAGTCTTCAGCAGTGCTGATGGAAAACTCTACCAGGTTGTGGTCTTTCCTGAGAATTTGATGATCTTTGACTGATAGCTCTGCTGGGATCTCGGCATCATCTACTGGTCTTTCCATTCTAGCGTTCAAGACCTCAAGAACATCTTGGGACCTATCTATGAATAAGGAGGAAGTTTCTATGATCTCCTCCAACATGCTGTCAATCTGAAGAACCTTGCATCTTTCTTCTTCCAAAGCAGTCTGTAGTTGCAGCATTTTAGCCTTTTGTGCTAGGATATATTCTTTAAATGGCTGCAGATCGACTTGCTATTCCTTTGCTGTCTCCAGCTCAGCAGTCAGAGAAGCCAGCTGCTCTTTCAGTTCTTGGGTGTATGTAGTATTGGACTCATAGATAATGGACTGCTGTGCCTCTAGGTCTGCCACTTTTGCCTTCAACTGTTCCTTCTCATTTTTCAGATCTTGGACTTCCTATTGTACATTTTCTAGAGCCTCTTGTGCTGTCCTCTTGGCTTGTGCCTCGGCTTGAAGGGCATGGATTTCACCCTTTGTGGATTCCATTTCCCTTAGCATGTGTTCATACTTCCTTTTAAGTCTACTGCCCTCTCCTCTTTATTTATTTTTCTCTGTGCTTCTTCGGTTGCTTGCCTGGCTGCCTCTTCTGTTTCTCTGGCTGCTTCCTGGGCAGCTTTCCTTTTCTCTTCTTCTCCCTTCTACTGCCACTCTGCAACCTCATTTTCCAGCCTCTGAGCTTCCTCCCTTATCCTTTTGGCTGCTTCTTCAACTTTGGCTTGTTCAGCTTTGGCCTGCTCTGCCCCTTTTCCACCTTTGGTGGGGTTCTTTGGTTTGAATCTTCTGTTGAGTGCCGTCATGTTTGGAGCCCTCCGAAAAATAGATTCATCCTTATCATAATGATGGGTATATTCATAGAACACTTTATGATTCTTGCAGTGCTCAGCCACTTTACCCTGAGTTTCATTGCGCCGAAAAGGCATCTCCCCAAAATGGAACTTCCCTAGTTCCTCTATAAATTCGGCAGCTTGTTTCACATTGGCGAATCTGCAGCTACCTAACTTGAAAGGTAAAGGGGGATATGCATCCTTCTTATGCTGGAACAGGAAATGACCAACTCCGTCAATGAACACTTGTCTGACCGCCTCTTTATGGATTACATGATCCGTTGCATACTTTGGCGGCAGATAAGGTGTCTTTGAGCATCCATACATTCTAAGGTACATACCATTGTCTGTCAAGAAATAATCCCCATACTCCTCTATTACCTGCATAGCATCTTTCGACATGCAGTCACATTCCTTCCGGAAGATAAGCTTGTATAGTGGCATAATGAAATGCTCACATACTTCTTTGTAATAACTGTGGTACTGATGAGCCCATAGAGGTTTGTAAGCTGCATATATGGGCATTCTTTCCCTATCCCAGGCACACTTGAGACCAGGGAAAGGCTTGCTGCATAGTATGCAGTCTATCAAAATGGAACTCATATAAAATTCAGATTTTTTCCGGGCTTCTCCTCCTCCCAAGGCTACAGCTACGCAAGAAGAGAGACTACTTGATACTAGGTTGGCCCAGTTGAATACTGTTCCTTGGGTCTCCACATGGAACATAATAGGGACCCATTCAAATTTGAAGAGTCTGCCACTGGCCCTACCAAAGATCCTGTTTAGCATCAGAGCTACAAATATGTAAGGAGCTCTTAAGCTCGCTGTATCATAATCCTCGGTTGCTCTGTGTCGATAGAGCTTTCCTAGAAAGGGCATTCTCTTCAGAGTTTCCACTAAATCCATCCTGAGGTTATCCAACCAATCATTTGACAGGAAGATTTGAGGCTCTAGCAGGTGGTAAGCCAACGCCACATATCCCGGGCTAAATGCAGCATAGCCCTGACCTTCGACATTTCCTATAATCATTGTGTTGCTGTTCGTGTGGGGCAGAATCCATCTCATAACATCAGAGCATGGGAACAGCTCTGGTCTAGTAGCCACCTTCATAATGGCGGATTTCTCTATGTTGGCATAAATGGGCTCCTCTTCGAGACCCATGTCTGGGACTTCCCTGCGGGAAATCAATCTGTATATCTCCTCCCATTTATAATCAGGCTCAACACCTGAGACACATTGGGTGTCCTCATATATATATTCTGTCCGTGTGACGACCTCTATTGTTGATTGTTCTTCGGCCATAGGGGCCTTCCTTTTCTTCCTTTTGGACATTGTAAGCTCTTCCTGCCATGTATAACATTACGACATTAAGCAACTTGAATTTGTGAACATTGTGCAGTAGTTTATTCTTTCTTAAGTGTATTATGATTGTCCTGAATATAAGACATAAGCCCTTCAGGCTGAAGAATTTAACTAGTATGCAATACTGTGCAATGTGCTATTATCCTACGTTAATGTGCAAGCAAGAAAATAAACCAACACATGTATGCACAACCCAGCCATGTCCTGACTATCAGAACTACCAGTGCGAAATAGACTCAGCCCACTACTGTAATATAATGAGCGATGTCCTTCTACTGATTGATACTACAACTTGATCAATCATAATTTGGCTGGTATTAAATCTATATTATTTCACAGTATGCCAATTTTTTCCATGATAACAACTCATTGAAGCAAAAAATGCACATCATACGCAAAGTGCCATTTAAAGTGAAAACCGGTCATGGAAACCAATGCATGCACGCCCAATCCAACAATGCCCTAACTAAAAAAAAACTAAGTCCTGCGCAATACAGTGAGCCACCATCTCGCTGTACCATTCCCCTAGTAAAATAACTTGCAATGCAAACGTATGGAGCTTAAAAGCAAAAGGCCAATGTATCTTTCACAAAATCAAACACTTCGACGACATAATTTTATCAAGAATGAGAACGGAAATGGTTCATGTTACTCGCGGAAAGGTAACTACATCAGTATGGCTAATACACTGTGGGCGTAAACATTCTTTTTCTGCGTACGACGCTTTCATCCCACCCAGCTATCTTCAAAACGCAATACTAAAGCAACACAGACCTCAAACCGCCTAGGGTTTCAGAGAAACAAGACCGACGGACGGCGTGGAATGGCGCGGGTGAGAAATTTTGGGTTTGACAACTAGGTAAAGGAAAGAAACAAACACCAGTGGAGGGAAACTCAACCGCAAAATTCTTTGAGGTATAATCATTGCAAAGAAAAACCAGGTGCAGGCGGCATAACGACCGCCTGCACCACGCCTTCATCCACTGTGCGCGGGGCGAACCGAAACGACCGAGGTCAAAAGATACTATGCGGGCTTTATAAAGGAAAAAAGACCCCCCCACTTAACCGCAAACTGCCATCCCAACCGGCAATTCTCAAACTATAGGTGCAACATGCAAAGGGAAACGACTATGGCAACCTTAGCCGTGGGTGAAAACTCCGTGTATGAGCGAAAAAGGGATTACGAGGACATAATCCTATCCATACCCCGACCGCAGCAAAAAATTACCCAATCAAAACCTTGAAAAACACGAGGTAGGGTGGTAAATATCCTACCTGGCAGTGATGCGCAACTGATGAGGCGACAACGTTCGAGCTTCCAACCGACACCTGGACGCGGGTACAAGCACGGAGCTCCACAAGGTTCGCAGGGTTGACAGCGCGGAGAGGATAATGATAGCTCGGGTGTAAAACAACAGTAAAAAACATCCAAACCCCTGCCTCCGAATATATAAAAGAGTCGCACGTGCGAGGAGACATATCGGGCGGGGAACGAAAGTGAAAAGGGCGGCGAGAATTCCAGACCCTCCGCAACGGGGGATAGTTCCTAGCATCAATTCACCCGACACGGCGAATAGAGCGCGTGAACAAAGATCGGGCGTCGGCGAGGATCGCGATCAGAGACCAAGAACCCGGATTCCCCTGAAACGGCAGATATTAAGTTGAACTCCGCCAGCAACAGTAGAAAGAGGGCTCTGATACGCGACCGGGAGAAAAAGAAAACACAACTCAGAGGGCAAGAGAAAGTCAAAACTCAAAATGATCTGTAACAGCGGTCGCCAAAAGTGAAGACCTGTCCGCAACGTCAGACGAGGGAGAACTCAAACCCTCCGATGAAGAATCAAAAACCACCCGAAACGTCAAGGAATCAAAAACCACCCGCAACGGTGGGACCATCAAAAACCATCTACACGGTGAAGAATTGAAAACTACCCGCAACGGCGGACAGTCAAATATACTTAACTCCCGATCCAAAATGGCTTTGAAAGATATGCAAAACAATGATGAGTTCGATCAAGGATGGGATTCGATCAAGGATGGGATTCTTCCCAGCATTAGAGGAGAAAAACAGATCGATTCATTAGAGGAAATTTGGGGTCTAAAATGGGCCTTATAAAAAACTGTGCCATGGATGAGCTGGATTGAGTTGAATTTTTAAACCAATAGAATTTCAATATCTTTGGTCAACCATTATGGTTGAGTTGGACACATAATGCTTATGTGTCATATTTTTATTTGACAATAGCTAACTCCATATCAACCTCACCTTGGTTAAGTTCTTGAAAAGATCACCTCGAAATAAGATAAATATAATTTAACTAATAAATATAGAATATTTTATTTGATCACTATTTCCAACTCCTCTAAAACATAACCTTCACATTAATTAAAATTGTAGTGGAAGCATTTTGAAATACTAAAAACATTTATTAAGCAATTTTTTCAAAAGAAAACTAAATAATATTTAATTTTAAATAGACTTATCTTGAAATACTAAATAAAATATATTTAGTATTTTTAATATTATTAAATAATATTTAAAAAATAAATATATTTAATTATTACATTCAAAAAATAAATAAAACATTTAAATACTAACAAAATAAAAAATAAAAACTATTTTTAATGTTACTAAAATTATAATAAAACTTTATTTTACTTTTTTTCTCTCTTACCTACCTACCCATTAAACCACCTTTTTTTATATTAATATAAAAAACAATATGAATATACATAGTTTATTGTTTATTTTATTTTATGTGATGTAATATTTTTTATATGAATTAATTTAATATTTATATTAAAAAATAATAGTGTTTTTTTTAATACTATTATAAATATATTTTTCATTATAAATGAATATATTTGAGTTTTACATATATTAAATATATAAAAAGTAGTGGTCTATTCATTTAAAAAAATAATCATATAAAATTTAAAAGTTTCCTATCATTTATTATGTGTGCACAAGTATCTAAATATTTCATTAATATTTTTAACCAATATCTCTTAACTCTATATTAACTCAATATAGTTGTCAACTACCATTAATGAGACGATTTAGGTTGACTTTCATTAGATTTTCATTAGATTTAATCTGACATGGCATATTTGTAGTGTGATGTGGCTTTTTTTTATTATTTTCCTTAGGAGGCCCATTTTAGACCCCAAATTTCCTCTAATGGATAGCAATTCAAAGTGCTGTAAAACATTACAAAAATCCAATAGACCAAAACTCACCAGACTGGAACCAGGAAGAAAACCAACTTATTCAACGCAAAGGAGGGTCCTAAATTTTTTTAGAATTTTGGGAAATTGTTGCAGGTGCAACAATTGGCGACTACCTGGTGAACCCCAGATCTCTGAATTAACTTTCTCTCCCAGCTTAAGACTGTCTAAACAAAATCGAAATCTTCTAGATGTCTATATCCCTAAGTAGACCAACTTATGCATTAAATTACTTAAAAGAAGTCCAGCCTTTTTGGGAAAAGGTAACATCAGTGGTGCTTCAGGTCTGAATAACTCTTTTGAGGCCAAATGGATGAGATTTATTTTACCTGCCCTTTGGTAGCTACAGTTTAGACACCATAGAATTGTGACAGAGAGTGACAGCATTATCCTTTTGTTCCTCATTTCCATGCCAATCTGTACTTTTGTGCCTTCTGAACTTTAATTCTTTTGATATGAGTCTTTCTGCGGGCCTTTCTTACTGAATTTTAATTCAGGATCCTCTATCCCATAGTGTCCTTTTGTGTGAACAATATACTTTGTAGTTCAGTTCATGGACGGAGAGGATCTTGTGGCCATTTGGTGCTTTATGCTTTGAGATTAATGCTCTTCGAGCTTTGCTTTGATATGTCTTGTTTCTTTCGGGAGCTTTGACTCATAATATCTTTTAGCCTTTTCTTAATTTATGGCCTGGGATCATTTATATATGATAAATTGTTCCACTCTGCTTCCTTTCCGTGGGTATTTTGCTATCACTTCCTTGGGTATTTAAGATGTGAAATGGATGGAGCCTCGAAATAGTACTTCAGACCTTTTTCACTCTTGAGTTATTTACAGGGATTAAGTAAGACTTCAGATGAATGCTCTGCCAGTTAGGAATACGGTTACTAGAAGATATTCTATACTTTAAGCAAAGTCTTTCAGTCAAGATTTTAGTTAATAAAGAACCCTGATGTTTCCATTGCATCCAAAAGCCTGCCTTTTATTCACAATCAAAGGAAAACTAGCAATGCTATAAAGAAAACAGCAACATAGCAATTACTCAAAAGAAAGAGAAAAAAAAAACATTAAAGCATTAAAGCGAGAAAACCAGCATCTAGTATTAGAAAAACAAAACCATTTATTTATGTACAACAAGAGAAAGAAAACAAAAAATTGCCCACTCCTGAAAATCTTTAAAACGTAGGGAGTTAAGGAATGGGCTAGGTTCTAGACACAAGTTATCTATCCATGGTCTAACTGTGCTGATATTGAAATGGAACCCATGTCTAGGATTCTGCAGTCATTTATTTTGGCCTGAGGGAGTTGAAGGAGCTCAGGCTGAGTTCCCGTCATAGGACTGGCCCTTTTTGAGGTATGATGCTCTGGCTTGAGCTCAGTGAGATAGTTTCCCAGGATAGAATCAGCAGACTCATTTCCTTCTCCTAACTTAGTGACAGTATACTTCATATACGGTTCTCTCAAAATTTTTATATGACTTTAGGTACCCTTGAGAGGCAACCACAGATGAGACCAATTTGAAGCAAAATACCCTTTCAGCCTGGCAGTCCAATCTCGGTTGAGAATGAGCCCATATCCCCTTGGTATATCAGCCACTATTATGTCAATAAATTGACATATTTTGTTGTTTGCAGCCAAACGAATGAGGACATTCTTCATTTCACCCACCACCTTGACTCCTGTGCGATCTAATTGCGTTACTTCACAAGGTGTGGATCCTAGCTGTCCATTAATCCTTTTACAAATCTCAAGGGGCATCACATTTACTGCTGCTCCAGAGTCTACTAAGCAATTATGCACATTGTAATTCAGCATCTCTAGAGTCAAAAGAAAAGGAGGGGTGTCAAGGTTTTCTTTCCAACCTGGTTCTTGATCTTCTTTTCCTAGTTGGTTTTTAATAGGTATGTCCTTTGCTAGCTCTTGAGTTTCATCAGAGTTTTTTTTACTGACCCCTATCTTTTCTTCTACAGGATCGACAATCTCAGTGGTTGGTTCTGTTCTCGGGTTGAGGGTATTGTTCTGATGCGCTTTTCCCTCGTCCAGCTTCTTAACATTTTCCTGCAAACTATTGACCTTAGAAATCATTGTATTGTCTTGGCTTGTGACAACTTTGTCCTTTCTAGTGATGCGTGTGCATTCATATTTAGGAGTGTCATCTTCAACGTTAAACAGTGAAATACCATTCCATGAGAACATAGTATCATCCTCTGGTTTGCTTATGATCTGCTTCTCCTTTTGTTCCTCGCCACTGTCCTTAGTCAATTCTGGATCCAACAACTTATTCATCACCAATGTCATTGAATGTAACCATTGAGGACACTTCTTCTCAGAATGAGGTTGTTGATGAAAAGTACAGAAATTATCCCCTCCTATTTTTGTTATGTTTATTGATGCCAAATTAGGAGGTGGGACTTGCCATTGGTTGTTATCTTCCTCTTTTGGATAGTGTGGCTTATTGGTTTTCTGAATGTCCCTCTCCTTTTCCAAATCTACAATTCAGTTGGACATTTTCTGAAGCACTTTCATCATCTCATGATAATCATGTGGTTGATCTTCTCTAGATTTAAACAGCAGTGAACTTCTTCTTATAGTGGTCTTTTCTTCAAGTGAGTTAGGATAGTCTTCTACACTCTCATTTTTCAGCCTCTTGATAAGTCTCTACCAGTGTAGGCTTTATTTTTATCTTGGCAAACATGGCCAGCTCAGGTCCTAAGGCTAAGGTATAATATTCGATTAAGACTTTATCTGAAGGTCTGTCCAAAGTAGAAATTTTTTTTAGGTACAATGAAAACCTCTGAGTGAAACTGTGTACTTTTTCATTCTTCTCTTTTCTTAACAAAACAAGCCCTTTCATCAACGAGGCATGTGTCTTCTAAGTTGTGTATTTACTTATGAAAATTCTTTCAAATGTGTCCCAGTTAGGAATGGAGTTTGCGGGTAGACCAAAATACCAAGACGCTGCTGCTCCTTTCAGAGTATGAGGGAACAATCTGCAGACTACATCTTCATACTCCCTAGCCCTTAGTCCTTCTAATGCTATGTAGAAGCTTTGAAGGTGATCATCTACAACGATATTTTCCACAGGGTCAAACTTGGGCAAGAGCTTGTCAAAGGCTTGAGGAAGGTTATGCAAAGGAGGTGTTAAGTTCAGAGGGGACCGGGCTCTCCATGTCGGCAGAGGGTTGGGTTGATTACCAGCCATGAGCAAAGATAAACAGATAAGCTGCTGGAAAAACAATCATTCAAGGATAGCACCAGAAACTGCAAACACTTGATTTAGGTTGAAAGCTTCAAACATCTGCTGGTAGGATGGTTTCGGGAAATTAAGTTCCACGGCCAGCCTTTACTGGCAGCACTCCTTCTAGCGCCAAAACTGTTGAGTCCTGGAAATTCGCAGGCAGCAACGGTAAGGGATTCTCCCCAATCAACGTTCCCGACTAGCCCATTGACTGTTTGGTATAGGGAATCCATCCGGTTTTGTGGTCCAGCTACCGTAGGTCAAACACAAACAAAGGTTTTACCGGTTGCGGCCCGGTCCACCGGAATTTGTATTTTAACTTAAATATAAAATGCAAGTATCTAACTAATCATGCAGGGTGGTGAAGAATACAGGGAGCAGCCACAATGTGGTGCGCAGGTTCTTACCTCTCGTCTTAGGCTCACCTATATTGAATCACGCATGCATCTATAATCTAGTTATCTATCTATCCCTACCTACCTATCCCCGGGGAGCCAGCTTACATAATTGATGTGTATGAGTAATGTGGATGTGCACACATAACAAAAGCAATTACAGATAGCTGACATTAACTTTTACATGTATGAACAATAAAAATATTTCACAACTAGATAGCTAATTGTTTCATGATAATCATGCATTACTCATGGTGGTTATTTCATAAAATAAATCGGAAATCATTTAAGCAAGACATAGGTCATAAGTTAGAACGATCTCACGATTCATGAACACAATGCTGAAAAACAAAATAGTTCATCTTTCAACTGTCCATGGCAACACATTTGAAACCCCACCGATCTTCTTTCAACAGGCAAACTGTAAATCTTTATTGCAAAAGGAAATAGTTCTTCATACAATACATCATCCAGTCTCACTGGGGAAAAAATCCCCTCTCTTCTCTACGTTTCCTACTTTTATACAAAAAGTCAAAATGGTTGGGCTGCCCAAAGTGACCTTTGGGATTCCCAACCTTTTGCTTTCCCAACGCTTCATTTCTCAAAACTTTTACAAAAATATTACATTAATAAAAGTTGACTGGTCCTCTATGAGGAGGATCCCGCTTGGTTTTCAAAGAATTTTTTCCACGCTGCTACTTCACCAGCGAGGCCTTCAAAAGCGCATGGCTCTAGGAACTGGATGTTAATCTCAAACTTGTCGACCTGGTTTTTGATGGCCTCAATCCTTGCTGGGCTCAACTGAAGCTGGTCTTCTAGAATTTGTATGCTAATGGTTGCGTGGCCCACTTCGTTCTTCAGTATCATGGCATCAATGGATTGAATCTGCTGCGTCCTGGCCTCCACATCTTGATGTCTTTTCTGCAATACTTCCAAAAAGGCCTCATGATCTGGGAGCTCTTCAAATCTAAGCTCAGCCTCTGTCTGGCAGCGGTTGTAAGCATTGAGGAACCTTTTAAAATACTCTGAGCATGCTACCTGTGTCCTCCTGACAGTATTCTTAAAGTCTTCAGCAGTGTTGATGGAAAACTCTACCAGGTTGTGGTCTTTCCTGAGAGTTTGATGATCTTTGACTGATAGCTCTGCTGGGATCTCAGCATCATCTACTGGTCTTGCCATTCTGGCGTTCAAGACGTCAATAACATCTTGGGACCTGTCTACAAAAAAGGAGGAAGTTTCTATGATCTCCTCCAACCTGCTGTCCATCTGAAGAACCTTGCATCTTTCTTCATCCAAAGCAGTCTGTAGTTGCAGCATTTTAGCCTTTTGCACTAGGATATATTCTTTAAACGGCTACAGATTGACTTGCTGTTCCTTTGCTGTCTCCAGCTCAGCAGTCAGAGAAGCCAGTTGCTCTTTCAGTTCTTGGGTGTATGTAGTATTGGACTCATAGATAATGGACTGCTGCGCCTCTAGGTCTGCCACTTTTGCCTTCAATTGTTCCTTCTCATTTTTCAGATCTTGGACTTCCTGTTGTACATTTTCTAGAGCCTCTTGTGCTGTCCTCTTGGCTTGCGCCTCGGCTTGAAGGGCATGGATTTCACCCTTTGTGGATTCCATTTCCCTTAGCATGTGTTCATACTTCCTTTTAAGTCTGCTGCCCTCTCCTCTTTATTTAGTTTTCTCTGTGCTTCTTCGGTTGCTTGCCTGGCTGCCTCTTCTGTTTCTCTGGCTGCTTCCTGGGAAGCTTTCCTTTTCTCTTCTTCTCCCTTCTGCTGCCACTCTGCAGCCTCATTTTCCAGCCTCTGAGCTTCCTCCCTTATCCTTTTGGCTGCTTCTTCAACTTTGGCTTGTTCAGCTTTGGCCTGATCTGCCCCTTTTCCACCTTTGGTGGGGTTCTTTGGTTTGAATCTTCTGCTGAGTGCCGTCATGTTTGGAGCCCTCCGAAAAACAAATTCATCCTTATCATAATGATGGGTATATTCATAGAACACTTTATGATTCTTGCAGTGCTCAGCCACTTTACCCTGAGTGTCATTGCGCCGGAAAGGCATCTCCCCAAAATGGAACTTCCCTAGTTCCTCTATAAATTCGGCAGCTTGTTTCACATTGGCGAATCTGCAGCTACCTAACTTGAAAGGTAAAGGGGGATATGTAGCCTTCTTATGCTGGAACAGGAAATGACCAACTCTGTCAATGAACACTTGTCTGACCGCCTCTTTATGGATTACATGATCCGTTGCATACTTTGGCAGCAGATAAGGTGTCTTTGAGCATCCATACATTCTAAGGTACATACCATTGTCTGTCAAGAAATAATCCCCATACTCCTCTATTACCTACATAGCATCTTCCGACATGCAGTCACATTCCTTCCGGAAGATAAGCTTGTATAGTGGCATAATGAAATGCTCACATACTTCTCTGTAATAACTGTGGTACTAATGAGCCCATAGAGGTTTGTAAGCTACATATATGGGAATTCTTTCCCTATCCCAGGCACACTTGAGACCGGGGAAAGGCTTGCTGCATAGTATGCAGTCTATCAAAATGGAACTCATATAAAATTCAGATTTTTTCCGGGCTTCTCCTCCTCCCAAGGCTGCAGCTACGTAAGAAGAGAGACTACTTGATACTAGGCTGGCCCAGTTGAAGACTATTCCTTGGGTCACCACATGGAACATAATAGGGACCCATTCAAATTTGAAGAGTCTTCCACTGGCCCTACCAAAGATCATGTTTAGCATCAGAGCTACAAATCTGTAAGGAGCTCTTAAGCTCACTGTATCATAATCCTCGGTTGCTCTATGTCGATAGAGCTTTCCTGGAAAGAGCATTCTCTTCAGAGTTTCCACTAAATCCATCCTTAGGTTATCCAACCAATCATTTGACAGGAATATTTGAGGCTTTGGCAGGTGGTAAGCCAACGCCACATGTCCCGGGCTAAATGCAGCATATCCCTGACCTTCGACATTTCCTATAATCATTGTGTTGTTGTTCGTGTGGGGAAGAATCCATCTCATAACATCAGAGCATGGGAACAGCTCTGGTCTAGTAGCCACCTTCATAATGGCGGATTTCTCTATGTTGGCATAAATGGGCTCCTCTTCGAGACCCATGTCTGCTTCCCTGCGGGAAATCAATCTGTATATCTCCTCCCATTTATACTCAGGCCCAACACTTGAGACACATTGGGTGTCCTCATATATATATTCTGTCTGTGTGACGACCTCTATTGCTGATTTTTCTTCGGCCATAGGGGCCTTCCTTTTCTGCCTTTTGGACATTGTAATCTCTTCCTTCCATGTATAACATTATGACATTAAGCAACTTGAATTTGCGAACATTGTGCAGCAGTTTATTCTTTCTTAAGTGTATTATGACTGTCCTGAATATAAGACATAAGCCCTTCAGGCTGAAGAATTTAACTAGTATGCAATACTGTGCAATGTGCTATTATCCTACGTTAATGTGCGAGCAAGAAGAGAAACCAACACATGTATGCACAACCCAGCCATATCCTGACTATCAGAACTACCAGCGCGAAATAGACTCAGCCCACTACTGTAATATAATGAGCGATGTCGTTCTGCTGATTGATACTACAACTTGATCAATCATAATTTGGCTGGTATTAAATCTATATTATTTCATAGTATGCCAATTTTTTCCATGATAACAACTCATTGAAGCAAAAAATGCACATCATACGCAAAGTGCCATTTAAAGTGAAAACCGGTCATGGAAACCAATGCATGCACGCCCAATCCAACAATGCCCTAACTAAAAAAAAACTAAGTCCTGCGCAATACAGTGAGCCACCATCTCGCCGTACCGTTCCCCTAGTAAAATAACTTGCAATGCAAACGTATGGAGCTTAAAAGCAAAAGGCCAATGTATCTTTCACAAAATCAAACACTTCGACGACATAATTTTATCAAGAATGAGAACGGCAATGGTTCATGTTACTCGCGGAAAGGTAACTACATCAGTATGGCTAATACACTGCGGGCGTAAACATTCTTTTTCTGCGTACAACGCTTTCATCCCACCCAGCTATCTTCAAAACGCAATACTAAAGCAGCACAGACCTCAAACCGCCTAGGGTTTCAGAGAAAAAAGACCCACGGACGGCGTGGAACGGCGTGGGCAAGAAAGTTTTTTGTTGGACAACCAGGTAAAGGAAAGAAACAAACACCAATGGAGGGAAACTCGACCGCAAACTTCTTTGAGGTCTAATCATTGCAAAGAAAAACCAGGTGCAGGCGGCATAACGGCCGCCTGCACCACGCCTTCATCCACTGTGCACGGGGCGAACTGAAACGGCCGAGGTCAAAAGATACTATGCGGGCTTTATAAAGGAAAAAAGACCCCCCCACTTAACCGCAAACTGCCATCCCAACCGGCAATTCTCAAACTGTAGGCGCAACATGCAAAGGGAAATGACTATGGCAACCTTAGCCGTGGGTGAAAACTCCGTGTATGAGCGAAAAAGGGATTACGGGGACATAATCCTATCCATACCCCGACCGCAACAAAAAATTACCCAATCAAAACCTTGAAAAACACGAGGTAGGGCGGTAAAGATCCTTCTTGGCAGTGATGCGCAGCTGATGAGGCAACAACGTTCGAGCTTCCAACCGACACCTGGACGCGGGTACAAGCACGGAGCTCCACAAGGTTCGCAGGGTTGACAGCGCGAAGAGGATAATGACAGCTCGGGTGTAAAACAATAGTAAAAAACATCCAAACCCCTGCCTCCGAATATATAAAAGAGTCGCACGTGCGAGAATACATATCGGGCGGGGAACGAAAGTGAAAAGGGCGGCGGGAATCCCAGACCCTCCGCAACGACGGATATTTCCCAGCATCAATTCACCCGCCACAACGAATAGAGCGCGTGAACAAAGATCGGGCGTCGGCGAGGATCGAGATCGGAGACCAAGAACCCAGATTCCCCCGAAATGGCGGATATTGATAAGTTGAACTCCGCCCGCAACGGTAGAAAGAGGGCTCCGATACGTGGCCGGGAGAAAAACAAAACGCAACTCGGAGGGCGAGAGAAAGTCGAAACTCAAAATGATCCGTAACAGCGGTCGCCAAAAGTGAAGACCTGTCCACAACATCGGACGAGGGAGAACTCAAACCCTCCGATGAAGAATAAAAAACCACCCGAAACGTCAAGGAATTGAAAACCACCCGCAACGGTGGGACAATCAAAAACCATCCGCACGGTGAAGAATTGAAAACCACCCGCAACGGTGGACAGTCAAATATACTTAACTCCTGATCCAAAACGGATTTGAAAGATATGCAAAACAACGATGAGTTCGATCAAGGATGGGATTCGATCAAGGATGGGATTCTTCCCAGCATTAGAGGAGAAAAACACATCGATTGATAGCAATTCAAAGTGCTGTAAAACATTACAAAAATCCAATAGACTAAAAGTCACCAGACTGAAACCAGGAAGAAAACCAACTTATTCAACGTAAAGGAGGGTCCTAAAATTTTTTAGAATTTTGGGAAATTGTTGCAGGTGCAACACTTCTATAGCTCACTCTTGTCATGAATCCTAGTAGCTGACACTCCCATGGATGATTCCTGGGATCTCCTTAACTGCAAAATTTCAAATTCCAAATTGGGTGTAGCTTTAAATATTTCGTTATAATTGTATATGAAGTATTTCTTAATAATAATTATATATATTCGAAATAAATGTATATGGAGTATTTCTTAATAATAATATATATGGTAACTTTATAACTTTTCTCGAAAGTAGACTGCATTATAATATATTAGTTCTATCAATTTTGTTTTTATGATAAGCGAAAGTTATTTACATTATGATGTATTACTTTTATTAATTTTGGTAATTTGTTTATCATGATTTTTTTATATATATAAGTGAAGGTTTTGTATATATATATATATATATATATATAATTTCGCAATTATTTATTCATATTTGTTAGGAGAAATGCTCACTTAAATTTTTATTCATTTATTTTAACTCAATATAAAATGAAATATCCATGTTTTGTAAAAATAGTAAAAATAATTACTATATAAATAAAATATTATATGTACAATACATATTACTTTTTGAATTATATATATATATATATATATATATATATATATATATAAAAAGGAAGAAATGAAGGAAGAGTGTGAATAAGTATTTATGACATAAAAAGAGGAAAAATACATAATAAAATAATATAATACAATTTAAGTTAAAAAAACACTTTTAACAATTTCCAATCTATTAATTTTGAAATTTAGACGTAAGGGTCAACAAAATATCAAATTTATTAACCCATTAGTTTAATTTGATAATTGTTATTTTGTTAACCCAAATAGAATAAATTAATAAAAAATATTCTTTGAACTAGTCCAATATAAGAAATAAACAATACAATCTAAGTTGGAAAAACACTTTTAACAATTTCCCAATCTATTATTTTTGAAATTAAACTTTGAAATTTAGTTGTATGATAGATCCAAAACATCACATTAAATGGAATTTTAGGCACATTAATATTATATAATATTACTAAAGAGAAGACTTTGGAGTAAGGGGTTATCTCATGGCGTTCTTTAAAGGTTATATGTATAATATGACAAAGGGTGAAACTGTGGCATTCAACATTCATGGATTATTTTGCATTCTAATGTTTATTAACGTTATTTTGCATTATGACATTCATCTATTTTTTATAAAAATTGGTATAAACTGACAATGCCCATGATGTTACACATTAATAATGTGAGAAGGTTGTCACATTGCAACATTCATTAAGGATTAAAAAATTATATACACTGACACAACCTAATATGTGACACATTAATAATGTGGCATTCAACGTTCACATTGTGATGTATATCATGTATTATGTTGCATTGTGACGTCATCAGTGGTTATGTCGTATTGCGACATTGAGCAAATGTTACATGTCTAAAATGATAAAGGGTTTTCCCATTCTAAAGTTCATTAAGGATTAAAAATTGATATTCATCAACAGAACCCAAGATGTGACACATTAGTAAAGTGACATTCGACAATCATCATGTTGTGTTCAATTGCAGTGTTCATCTATGGTTATTTCGCATTGTAACATTAAGTATGGGTTATATGTCTAACATGAAAAAGGGTTATGTCCCATTAAGGATTAAAAAATGATATATACAATGACACAACCCAATATGTGACTTATTAATTATGTGACATTCAACGTTCATCAATGATTATGTTTCATTCTGATGTTTATGAAGGTTATGTCACATTACATCATTGGGAAAAGTTTATATGTCTAATATGCCAAAGGGTTATGTCACATTCTAACATTCATTAAGGATTAAAAAATGATATACACTGACACAATCCAAGATGTGACATATCAATAATGTGACATTCGAATTTCATTGTGTTATGCTGGATTGTCACGTTTATTAATTGTTATGTCACATTGTGACATTGAGCAAGGGTTATATGTCTAATATGACAAAGGGTTATGTCCCATTCTAACATTCATTAAGGATTAAAAAATGATATACACCCACACAACCCAATATGTGACACATTCATAATGTGACTTTTGACATTCATCAAGGGTTATGTCATATTCTGATGTTTATTATGGTTATGTTGCATTTTGAAATTCACTATGGATTATTTCGCATTATGTTATGTATTAAGGGTTATATTTCATTGTGACATTCATCCATGGTACATTCCTTAATGGCTTTGTTGAATTGCAACATTCATTGACGCTTACGTTGGATTGAAACATTCCACCATTGTACATTCCTTAATGGTTTTGTCGCATTGTGACATTCATCGAGAGTTATGTTGGATTTCGATGTTCATAAAGGAATATATTGGATTACGACATTTATCAATACTTATGTTGGATTGCAACATTCCTCAATAGTGCATTCCTTAATGGTTTTGTTGCATTGGGACATTCATCGCAGCGATCAAAACATTTATTCATGGATATTGAAATTCATCATTCCGCAATGCTTGTCTCACATTATTCGCCATCATGTTGTAAGAATTTTCTATATATATATATATATAGTCGTTTGACAAAAGAAACGGTTTAAACCCCCCACATTCTACATAGTAATGTAGAATGTTATGTCGCATTGTGATGTTTATCAAGGTTTACGTTTAACTGCGATGTTATCAAGGGTTATATCACATTACGACGTTAAGCCATGGTTTGTTACAGTGTTTGGTTGGTATACGTCAACACAACCAAAGATGCAACACATTAATAATATGATAGTGGGTGTTTAATAAGCATTATGTCACATTGTGATGTTTATCACAGTTTGTGTTACATTAGCAACATTCATCAAGGGTTATGTCAGATTGTGATATTTGTGAAGGGTTATGTCACATTGTGATAATTCCCAAGATGGGACACATTAATAATGTGTCTTTGGATATTTAGAAAATTTCTTTAAGAATTTTCTTGATATATATATATATATATATATATATATATATATGTATATGTATATGTATATGTATATGTATATATAGTCATTTGAAAAAAGAAACAATTTAAACCATCCACATTCTACATAGTAATGTAGAATGTTATGTAGCATTGTGATGTTTATCAAGGTTTATGTTTCACTCCGACGTTATCAAGGGTTATAGCACATTACGACGTTAAGCCTTGGTTTTTTATAGTGTTTGGTTGGTATATATCAACACAACCAAAGATGTGACACATTAATAATGTGATAGTGGGCGTTTAATAAGCATTGTGTCATATTGTGACATTTATCACAGTTTGTGTTAGATTAGCGACATTCGTCAAGGGTTATGTCACATTGTGATATTTTTCAAGGGTTTTGTCACATTGCGATAATGCCTAAGATGTGACACAATAATAATGTGTCTTTGGATATTTAGAAAATTTCTTTAAGAATTTTCTTTATATATATATAGTTGTTTGACAAAAGAAATGGTTTAAGCCATCCACATTCTACATAGTAATGTAGAATGTTATGTCACATTGTGATTTTTATCAAGGTTTACGTTTCATTGCAACGTTATCAAGGGTTATATCATGTGGTAGTGGGAATTTAATAAGCATTATGTCGCACTATGATGTTTATCACAGTTTGTGTTACATTAGCAACATTCAGCAAGGGTTATGTCACATTGTGATATTTGTCAAGGGTTATGTTACATTGCGATAATTCCCAAGATGGACACATTAATAATGTGTCTTTGGATATTTAGAAATTTTTTTTAAGAATTTTCTTGATATATATATATATATAGTCGTTTGACAAAAGAAATGGTTTAAATCATCCACATTCTACATAGTAATGTAGAATGTTATGTCGCATTTTGATGTTTGTCAAGGTTTACGTTTCACTGCGACGTTATCAAAGGTTATGGGTGTGTGCAAGAAGTTGAGGGACCTTTTAGATGCAATGGTGGAGTGAATTCAATCACTCTTGATCCAAAAAAAGAAATCATCCCAAGCAACACCGAACCTGCCAATCCTAGTCCCAAGGCTGGCAATAGGCATGCCAACTAGGATAGTAAGACAAATCGTGCCTCCATTTTAGTTAATAGAATCGCGTGCATGATTTACTTCACTAAAAAAGAGGCGCGATTTCCTTCACTAAAATGGAGGTGCGATTTCGAAAGCCTGTTTTTTTTTATAAATCGGCCGAGGCTGTCTTTTTCTCATAACCATGCGGCTATTGGACAAATGAGGACCAACTCTCAATTGTGCATACACGATTTTGGGTGTGCTTGAGCCCTCCATCTCCACCTTTGGATAAACCTCCCCTTTGTGAGGTATTTTCTTCATTTGTTTTCATGTTTTTTTCATTTTCTTCATCAATTTATTTTCCCTAGATTGAAAAATTAAACCATATTAAATTAAAGTATGGCCAATTGAAACAAAAACCCAATGGAATTGCCCAATTGAAACAAAAACCCAATGTAATTGGCCAATGGAAACAAGAACCCCAATGTAATTGGCCAATTGAAACCAATTCCTCAATTTAATGATAAAAAATGAAATAATTTTGATTATTTAACAAAATTCGCATGCCCAATGGAAACCAAAACCCCAATTAACTCAAAAAACAAATGAATATATTGGTATTTTTTCCTTGTCATGTTTTTTTTTTGACATTTTGTACACTCTAATGTTGAGTCTTTAAGTTGTGTATTTTATATAGTTGGTTGTGATATGCTCCAAACCATCCCATTGTATCTATGATAACAATTATTGATGTAGGAATTGACAAGTGGCCTCATCTAAAGGAATTACCCTACCTTCCTCATAGAAATATAGTCACCTCCATTAACAATAGCTACCATAGCCATTGAATATCACCCTCATCAAAATGATAATAATCTTCATTATTAATAAATGGCTTAGAAATTGATTACCAACTTCATTCAACAATAGTCACTCTCATTAACAATAAATAGCTTATGAATAGACTAACACTCTAACAACGTGATCCATAACTAGAATAGAGACTAACTACTAGTCTCATCCATATTACAATTCCCGTCATTAACAATAATTAAAACATGAAATAACCACCAATCTCATTAATTATCCCTAACTACAGCCCTTTTCATTTAAATATTAGTTTCCCGATTCAATTAACTAAAATTATTATTGAACAATAACCCCCTTTAATTAAAGATAGTAAAACTAACATCCTAATCCAAATGATATTCTCTCTAATGGTATCTATATTAAGAATAAGTGTCATTCTCATCGTAATAAAGTTCATTAAATCACTATTTCCATATGCATATTCACAAGGATCCTTGTGAATCCATACCAAAATCCAAAAATAAACACCTTATAATTTTGATGAAACTTCTTGAAGTTGCTCTTCCAAGAACATCAATAAACACCTTATAGTTTTGATGAAACTTTCCAATACAAGTGTCAAAATAAGGTATAGTTCAGCTTCCCATGCTTTTAACAAATATTCCGTCTTGAACAAAAGGTACTTTTTGGTTAAGGTCAAGACAACAAAGTTCAACAATAGACTATATGAACGTGAAGATACATAGGTAGGTTGATGTATTTGATTAAACATGCCAATCACATACTAGATCATGCATGATATTTAATCCAGTGTAACCCTTGCAACCATAAAATCCATAAAGTTCTGCTAAATAGCCTTTGGAGTCCAAAAAACATCACACTACAACAAATAATTACATATCTAACAAAATTGTTGCCTATATTGGTATTTTATTCATCAACAACACATTATGCCACCTATTCTTTACTGTAAAATTCAAGATCAATCTTTAAATTTACATGATAGATTTAGTTTATATGTCAATAGTTATACAGTTTTCAGTTCTTAGATATGTCATTATATCATGTGTTTATATTTCTAATGATATTTTATTTGTATTTATGATTGCAGTGGCTACTATGGATCATAACAATGAGGAGATACTGAGGTTCATTGGCCATTTGAGAGAGATTGGTTCGGCTTGGAGGGGTGGAGATGATATCCACCACTCCCTATCAGATTCATTGTTGTCTATTGTTGATACGATCGCAAGATCGAATGATGCGTTGTATAGCATCACATCTTACAGGGAGAGAAAAAGGAAACAATATGCTGATGGGTTGAGTTACAATGAGGTAAAAAAACTGAAAATAACAAAACAAGCCATCTATTCATTATTTAGACTGCCTGGGACGGATAACATCCCGGAGATCAGCAGGCCACATATTCCTATTGAGCGGTGCACTTTTCCACCCATTAGAGACAACTGGATGGATAGGTGGTACATGGTTTTTGACATTCCCCCTCACAACAATAGGGAAGTACCGATGTAATTCCTCCGAAAATTGTATGCAGAGTTTGTGATGGGGAAACATGTCAACTATTTTGACATGTTGGGATTCCAGGGAGTTGGTAGGGGAATGCCCCAACACCGACCCCATGCTAGGCATAGAGATGCCAATCCATAGATACCTGCACCCCGTGCCCAGCTACCGAGGGCAGACATCCCTCCTGCACATGACATGGTTTCCCAGACACAGGATGCATTTTTTACTCTAGCTGAGATGGTCTCTCGACACACAGCCACTATTGACCAGAGAGCGCCCTCTTCCTCTGTTGGTGTACAACCACTAGCTTCCAGTGGTGGAGGGACATCTGTTGGTGGGGATAGACTGACATCCCATGTGCCTCAGAGTGAGCCGCACATATGCACATCGTGTGGGGGACCCTGTTATGGTCCTAGACCAAGACATGGTACCAGTACGATGACTGGTGGTCAGGTAAGGACTTTGTTTTAAAACTCTATTATTGAACTAAATTTTTAATTGTTCCATACTATATCTAACATATTAAAAGATTCATAATATATATGCAATATTTACTCTTACAGGAGATTGATGCCTCTCACGGGGGTGGTACTGCACCCGGTGTGGTTGTACCTAAGACCCAGAGAACCACAATTGAGGTAATATTTAAACACTTGTCATTTTGTTATTTCATGTATAATTTTGTTAATGCATTTGTTAGTGTTGATTAATTTATTTAAATGTCTAATATTTACAATTTTTGAAGTTGCAAGAACCCCACTTAGAATGTGATGCTGAAGACATTGATATCAACGACATAGTCCAAGGTGGAATTTATGACTACTTGAAGAATGTAAGTACATGGGTTATGATTGAATCTTGTTCGAATTATCTAAATTTCTTACTGTACACTCCTTTATAGATCGTTAATGTAAATATAATTTTTAAACTTGCAGATGCTAGAGGCATCTGAAGAGGGGCAAGAAATTGATGGAAGTGGTCACTCCCATGGTGGAGATATGTCCCAGGAAGGGGTAAGTATATTACAACATGTTATTTTTTCAGTACATATTATTCCATCCATTCAAATCCATGTCTAACTATGGTAACACTTTATGAATGCAGACGTCATCGCAGATCCCTGCACCGCCTCTTTGGTATGGATCTCCCCATAGTCCAAACATAGATAAGGGGGTTGTTTACACCAGATGAGGTCCCTCTTCCTTGAACAGAGAGGGTGTGCATGAGGATCAACCTACTCATCCCATGATAATGTACACACTTCCAATGGCAGTTGTTGGTTAGCTATGTATTCACTTCACAAGTGGTTTTCCTTAATGTTATTTTCGCATGTTTACAGCATTAGGATGTAGAGTCATCCGTGCTAGACCTTATTGGGATTGTTGATGCTGCTGTCAATGCCGCATCTACAATAGGGATAAGTCACACTGAGGTACATCTACTTGAATATTTGTAATTGTACATTTCATGTGTATTGTTTCTGGACATGCACGATGTCTAAATATTTAATCATTTGGTGAATGTAGCCACACCATGGTCCATTAGTGCACACAACTGAGGTTGATGTTCAACCTACGGCTCCTCTTACTACTGGAGCACACCGGCCTCATCCCCTAGAAATGGTTTTATCGGTGAGATGTTCATTTTTTACATAATTGATTAGTACTTTCTCATTCATGTACATGTTGATAATTCTTGAGATAATTGACATTTTTTTTTTATTCACAGAGAAGCATGGCAATGAGGCTCACTGCAAGGTCGAGTACAGCAGAGGCACCCACACCCTCAACACCACAGGCACCTATACCCCTGACGGATGCAGTGAGTCTTTTTTTTATTTACAATTGAGTCATAATTTAAATTTTCAAACTTTTTTATTGATGGACAGTACTAGTTCAGTTACCTGATCAAGAAATATTGTCATTGATTTGTAGTCGCCAGAGATGCACAGTGGTCGTAGACAGAGACAAAGAGCATCAGGGTCCGGGATAAACAAGAGAAAGTTAGAATTTTGGTGTGTTAGTCCAAGAAAAATATGTATTTTTATGTACAGTCCGGAGTTAGAGTATAGGGGCGCGGTCCAGGACAGATGTACTTTTGTTTGCACATGTACATCAAATACATTTTTGATACATGTACATTGACAGGCCATAGATCTAGGCCTTATATTTTTGTATTATAACTTTAATGGTATAAAAAATATTTCATATCAAGGCTCATGAGATATTCATGGTTCAGTCTTTTAAGTGTGATTATACATGTGTGGTGAATAATGTTTTTGTGTAATGCTCCCAATTTTTTATAGATTTTACGATTGTATGGAGATATCAGTTATAAATTTGAGAACAATGCACAATCACAATAAATTATGTAATGACAAAAATGTACATTTTAATTTTTTTTTACCACGATCCAATTGCATATACAATGTTATATTAACAATGTCAAATTGTATTAAAAAGATGGAACATAGGTCTAATACACATTTAAGCACCCAGTACAGCTAAGCAACTGATCCAACTTGGTGGAATACAAAAGCACCTTACCCAAATAACAACCTAACAAACGTTTAAAGGATGCACGAAGTTGACACACTTAAATGATGCAGCAGTGTGGTCTACATAAATAAAATTATTTTTTGGCATGATGTCTTTCATCTAACGAGTACATGGGATACACATCAAACCTAAAAGTATTCGAGTATTATAAGGTTGATTCAAAATAACGGTTATGACTATATCCTACACATTATGTATGTCCTACACATTATTTTATCATTTTTTTAATGTACATGGCATTTGATGAATGGCCTCGAGTAACAACTTTGAAAGAGATGAAATTTATGTGTGATTAATGTACATGGCATTTTCAAAGCATTCGTAGTGTGAAGATATATATATTTTGTAATAATGGTATAATAGAATGGCCACTTGTTTCTAAACATAAACATGTTCCATTACATGGTTACTAACTTAATGGCATTGTCTCCTCCTGCATTTCATCGTACAAACACTCACATCTCTTATATGAGGGGAAGATCTACAATCGCCTTCAAGCTGACCTTTATGTGCAAAAAAATTCACATTCACTTACTGAGCAAAACCCTAGTTTCCAAAATTGACAAAAAAAAATGATCCCTTGTCCATGGACCCAGAGTAGAGGGCCACTCTAGCACTATTGCGATGTACTGAATCCAATGGAGCTAACGGTTCATCGATCCAAGCAACGGTCATCAATCTATGGAACGTTGAATCCCACCTCCCACAGGCTTTTAGGGACACCCGTTGAATCCCTAACCAGAGGCATAGAGTGGAAACCGTGCATCAAAAAGGGCTTTCAGTGGGTCATGCAAGTGTGTTTAGGTAGGTTCCATCTGGGAATTCTAGCCACACGTTCATGGTCAAGGAATTTTCAAATCCGACCCATATGTGCAGAAATTAGACATTCACTTACTGAGCAAAACCCTAGTTTCCAAAATTGACCAAAATAATGGTCTTTTCTCTATGGAAGCATATTATAGGTCCACCCTAGCACTATACTGATGTCTAAAATCCAATGGAGTTGACGGTTTGTCGATCCGAGCAACGGTCATGATTCTATGGCACGTTGAATCCCACCTCCTCCAGACTTTTAGGGACACCTATTGAATCCCTACCCGGGGCATAGAATGGAAACCGTCCATCAAAAGAGACTTCTGGTGCTTTGTGCAAGCTTTTTTAGGCATGTATTATGTGGGAACGCTATCCACACCTTCACGGTTGAGCAATATGCGAATTTGACCCCTATGTGCAAAAATTTCACATTCACTTACTGAGAAAAACCCTAGTTTCCAAAATTGACCAAAATAATGGTCTCTTCTCCATGGAACTAGATTAGAGGACCACCCTAGCACTATTCTGATGTCCTGAATCCAACGGAGCCAATGGTTCATCGATCCGAGCAACGGTCATGATTTTGTGGCATGTTGAACCCCACCTCCTACAGGCTTTCAGGGACACCTGTTGAATCCCTACCCGGGGCATAGAATGGAAACCGTGTATCAAACAGGGCTTTCGATGGGTCGCACAAGCGTGTTTAGGCATGTTTTATGTGGGAATGCTAGCCACACCTTCACGATCGAGCAATATGCGAATTTGACCCCCATTTGCAAAAAATTCACATTCACATACTAAGAAAAACCCTAGCTTCCAAAATTGACCAAAATAATGGTCTCTTCTCCATGGAACCAGATTAGAGGGCCACCCTAGCACTATCCTGATGTCTTGAATCCAACAGAGCTGAGGGTTCATCGATCCAAGAAACGGTCATGATTCTGTGGCATGTTGAATCCCACCTCCTACAGGCTTTCAAGGACACCTGTTGAATCCCTACCCTAGGCATAGAATGGAAACCGTGTATCAAAAAGAGCTTATGGTGGGTCGTACAAGCATGTTTAGGCATGTGTTATGTGGGAATGCTAGCCACACCTTCATGGTCGAGCAATATGCGAATTTGACCCCCATGTGCAAAAATTTCACATTCACTTACTGAGCAAAACCCTAGTTTCCAAAAATGACCAAAATAATGGTCTCTTCTCCATGGAAGTAGATTAGAGGGCCACCCTAGAACTATCCCGATGTCCTAAATCCAACGGAGCTGACGTTTCGCCGATTCAAGCAACGGTCATGATTCTGTGGCATGTTGAATCCCACCTCCTATAGGCTTCAAGGACACCTGTTGAATCCCTACCCGGGGCATAGAATGGAAACCGTGTATCAAAAAGGGATTTCGGTGGGTTGCGCAAGCGTGTTTAGGCATTTTTTATGTGGGAATGCTATACACACCTTCACAATCGAGCAATATGCGAATTTGACTCCCATGTGCAAAAATTTCACATTCACATACTGAGCAAAACCCTAGTTTCCAAAATTGACCAAAATAATGGTCTCTTCTCCATGGAACCATATTAGAGGGCCACCCTAGCACTATCCCGATGTCTTGAATCCAACAGAGCTGACGGTTTGTCGATCCAAGCAACGGACATGATTCTGTGGCATGTTGAATCCCACCTCCTACAGGCTTTCACGGACACCTATTGAATCCCTACCCGAGCATAGAATGGAAACCGTGTATCAAAAAGGGCTTTCGGTGGGTCGTACAAGCATGTTTAGGCATGTGTTATGTGGGAACGCTAGCCACACCTTCACGGTCGAGCAATATGCGAATTTGACCCCCATGTGCAAAAATTTCACATTCACTTACTGAGCAAAACCCTAGTTTCCAAAATTGACCAAAATAATGGTCTCTTCTCCATGGAAGTAGATTAGAGGGTCACCCTAGCACTATCCCGATGTCCTGAATCCAACGGAGCCAATGGTTCATCGATCCGAGCAACATTCATGATTTTGTGGCATGTTGAATCCCACCTCCTATAGGCTTTCAGGGACACCTGTTGAATCCCTACCCGGGGCATAGAATGAAAACTGTGTATCAAAAAGGGCTTCCGATGGGTCGTGCAAGCGTGTTTAGGCATTTTCTATGTGGGAATGCTAGACACACCTTCACGATCAAGCAATATGTGAATTTGACCCCCATGTGCAAAAATTTCACATTCACATACTGAGCAAAACCCTAGTTTCCAAAATTGACCAAAATAATGGTCTCTTCTCCATGGAACTAGATTAGAGGGCCACCCTAGCACTATCCTGATGTCTTGAATCCAACGGAGCTGAAGGTTCATCGATCCAAGCAACAGTCATGATTCTGTGGCACATTGAATCCCACCTCCTACAGGCTTTTAGGGACACCTGTTGAATCCCTACCCGGGGCATCGAATGGAAACCGTGTATCAAAAATGGCTTCTGGTGGGTCGTACAAGCATGTTTAGGCATGTGTTATGTGGGAACACTAGCCACACCTTCACGATCGATCAATATGCGAATTTGACCCCCATGTGCAAAAATTTCACATTCACTTACTGAGAAAAACCCTAGTTTCCAAAATTGACCAAAATAATGGTCTCTTCTCCATGGAAGCAGATTAGAGGGCCACCCTAGCACTATCCCGATGTCCTGAATCCAACAGAGCTGACGGTTCATCGATCCGAGCAACGACCATGATTTTGTGGCATGTTGAATCCCACCTCCTACAGGCTTTCAGGGACACCTGTTGAATCCCTACCCAGGGCATAGAATGGAAACCGTGTATCAAAAAGGGCTTTCGGTGGGTCGCGCAAGCATGTTTAGGCATGTGCTATGTGGGAACACTATCCACACCTTCACGATCGAGCAATATACTTTGCACTTGCATCATAACAACGTACTAGGTATCATATACTTGCAAACACAAATGCCAAGTGGGATTTCAAATGTATGGTGTAAAAGTGTTTACTTGATTGAAACACATTAATATTTTCGATATACAAACATGAATAATGACCATAATTAAACTAAGGACTATGCACAATGCATTTCATATGAAATATATATAATGTGTATCAATAGTCTAATATTGTTTTTGATGTTAAATCTTTTCATTATGCAACTACAAGCATTGCAAGATATTTTACATAAACGATACAAGACATCATGGCATCAATGAACCATAGTATTTATGATATATATATAATTTTGTCCATAATAAAAATTAAATTCCATCATGATAGAATAGTGCAAAAAGTTTGAATTGATTTTTGGAATAAAAAATGAAATCTAAAGAATGAAGGCTGAGTATTTGAACAAAAACTCTTAACAAGTGAAAAAAATGCTTCATCTATAAGTATGATTGCCTAAGCACAGAAATAACATATGAAAAAACTATTATATTTAAAGGTTTCAATGATCTCAGTACATGCACACTAAAGTCAACTTCGTGAATCAACATGATTTGAAGCATAAGTCCACCGGATTTGAAAAAGTTGAGTTCGACATTAGAGTGATTCTGAATTGAGTTGTGACAGTAAGATAAGATTAGGGTTAGGATTAGGGTTTCCTAGGTAGGGTTATCGTTTCATCATCTTGTTTCCATCATCCTAGTTGTATATATCGGCTGAAAACATTGACAATATTGATATATATGGTTTATTGATCATACATAAAATTTGGCATGTTCATTAACTTGACATACAAGAAATTTTTTGGCATATTTATAAACAACATTAACTTGACATACATGGGAAAATTAAAATTATTATACATACCTCATTGTGCTAGATCCCACCTAATTTCATACAACCAAGGCCTCCGGATCATCTCTTATAATGATGGTCTCCATTAGTCTCTCGTGCTATGTATCTGGTAAGAAGTAGCATCCAAGAACACAAAATTGACATATTCATAAGAAGCATACATGGGAAAATTAAAATTATGATGTACATACCTCATCATGCTATATCCCACCTAATATCATACAACCAAGGCCTCCAGATGATCTCTTATAATGATGGTCTCCATTAGTCTCTTGTGCTATGTATCCGGTAAGAAGTAGTGTACAAGAACACAAAATTGACATATTCATAAGAAACATACAT
>LPNX010872355.1:91073-126578 GCA_001517045.1 Pseudotsuga menziesii | reverse complement strand
GAATTATTTATTTTATCATATTTATAAATCAATATAGCAATTGCATTTTACCTGAAGCTGAGGCATATCCGCCCTCCTGAGAATATCGACAAGAAGGGGATCTACACCGAATTCGACGACAGCATCGATTGGAGGATTACTTTCTGCATAAAGAAGACATTAGTAAGGATTGACATAAAATTATGATCTGTTTTCCATTTCTGATACACAACATTATCGTAGGTGAATAATAGCACGGAAAAGAATCTGACCAATGCTTAACAATTCTCGTAGATGAATAAAAGCGGCCTCCTTTGCTCGAATTTCATTAGAAGCAAGCGCGACAACAACTGCTGGCAAAGACTGCAACTGCACCGAAAATAAAGACTGCAAAGTAAGGCATGCTTAGATCATGATATTTTTCTATAAAATGGGAATACTAAATCAGTTGTTGATATGTCATCGACAACATGCCTAAATAAGGATACATGGTAGCAAATACCTGCAAAATAATTAGTAAAGTGTAAGAAAACAAGGCTACATGGTAGCAAATACCTGCAAAATAATTAGTAAAGTTGAAAAAAATTGCAAAGGAATCCAAGCATGGGTAAATTTGTTTTTTATATATCATGCCTAAACAAGGCTACATGGTAGCAAATAACTATCAAATAATTAGTAAAGTGAAAAAAAATTGCAAAGGAATCCAAACATGGATAAATTTGTTTTTTATATATCATTAATATATACACAATCTAATAAGCTCACTTGTATTTTGATGATTGAACCATGACATGATTGGTGTTAGGGATTTCATTATTTCATGGTAGCAAATACCTGCAAAATAATTAGTAAAGTGTAAAAAAATTGCAAAGGAATCCAAGTATGGGTAAAAAAAAAATTATATATCATGCCTAAACAAGGCTACATGGGAGCAAATAACTGTCGAATAATTAGTAAAGTGAAAAAAAATTGCAAAGGAATCCAAGCATGGATAAATTTGTTTTTTATATATCATTAATGTATACGCAATCTAATAAGCTCACTTGTATTTTGATGATTGAACCATGACATGATTGGTGTTAGGGATTTTATTGTTTACTTGCTCACTACCTTTCACAATAAAAGAGGCAGTTAATGCATCCAGAGTGTGAACATTATCAAATACAATGTTATTGATAAACAACAAAACGCCATGCATCTAAACGGTGTAGTAATTAAACAAAATAACCAAAACAAAACCCACAATTTATTTATTGAGTTAGCTTTATTTTTTCATTAATAATTTGTATAGTTTTTAAGCAATCTACATTGATGAATTAAACATTTTAAAAAACCATGGCTAAAATAATTAATAAATTATTATTTTATGGTTAAAATAATTAATAAATCATAATTTTAGAATTATAAAATATAGAAAAAACTAACATGGTTAAGCAAATCTAGCAATGTTTTGCTAGCAAATTACCTCTAAATTAGTTAATTTACTTTAAAGTCTAATAGTGGTAGCAAATTAACTAATTTATGCTTAAAAGTTACAGACCTCATTGAAGCATTAATTTATGAAACAATATGCTGGTGTGGGCGCCCATAAAAGCAACATAACAATAAACTAAAATGAAGAAAATATGCTAGAACAGTTATGGTATAATGGTAAACCAGCAGAGATCCAAATCCTAGGCTCTATCAAGCACCGAGATGGATCAAAAATCTGGGGGTGCAAACCTCTTCTTAGGTATCCATTAATTTGATTCAAACCAAAAGACAGATCTTTTTATTTAAGGTCCACATATAATATTTTTATTATTAATATTTAATATTATTTATGGCCGACATATAATATTTTTTATTATTTTTTATTTTGTTAGGAATCAACATTGCATCATTTCCCTACACATGGTTTTAAAACCATATGCAAGGCCCTCCTACAACCATGGGTTGTTTAGGAGGCCTTGCACATGGCCTTAAAACCATTTGCAAGGCCCTCCTACAACCATGGGTTGTTTAGGAGGCCTTGCACATGGTCTTAAAACCATTTGCAAGGCCCTCCTAAACCATGTACAATAAAACCATGGGTTGTTTAGGACGCCTTGCACATGGCAAAGCCTCCTAAACCATGTACAATAAAACCATGGGTTGTTTAGAATGTTTTGCACATGGTTTTAAAACCATGTGCAAGGCCAACATATTTTTGCGGATAATTCAATTTTGTGTTTTTTCTTGACCCACATTTTTTTACGGATAATTAAATTTTTACTTTTTTATTGTTTTGTTAGGTAGAAAGATTACAACATCTCCCCCATATTAGATTGTCAGATTGTTTTATTTTGGCCTATTAGAAAATTTATTTCCCATAATATTCACTATCACTATTATTTTTTGCCGACATGTTACAAACGTTACATCACGTTAGAAGATCTCTTCCATAATATTCACTATCACTATTTTTTTTGCCGACATGTTACAAACGTTAGTAACGTTACATCACGTTACAAGATCTCCCCCATACTGGGCTGTAGAGTGCCTCTCGACGCAATCATGTAAGCATCAGAGACATTTTTTAATCTGAAATCCTATGTTCTTCCAATATATGATGATAAAAAGAATTCAGAGAACTTATTTCCATATTGACCAGCTTATTAATGGTATAAAGTTTCTTATAATATTAAAAGAAGTCCACCAAGAGATTGATGTAAATGCTGGTGTAAATTCTAGTTTCTCCCAGCAAACACGAAGCCTAGATGCATTAAAAATATTTCATCTTTTGAAGGAGTATGTCATCCCATGGCTTGGATGCATTAAAAATGTTTATTCTTACCAAGAATTATGTCGTCACATGGTTAATAAGACCTCCAAGTTATTATCCAATCCGATGGTAGATAAATAAATTTGTAATATTGGAGAAAAATACAAAATGCCAATGTCTAATGTAAACATTATGGTAAAATGGAAAATGTTTTTAGTCAACCTTAAACTAATAGAAATCAACAAAAATCCAATGTTATATACATTGCCTTCAACAAGTATAACAAGGAGAGCTGCTAATGCAGCAAGTCCTTGCCATATGTCATTGAGCTCTTTGATTTAAGATGGAGTGCTTTGGTTCATGTTGCAGCAGCCTAAACTGTCCTTATCAATTGATTCTTGGAACTATTACCTCTGTGATACTTGGAACTATTACCTCTGTGATAGATCAATGGCTAGATCTGTTTCCTGCTGTAAGTATTGTATCCCCTCCTGAAAGTCATCTGCAAGTTGCTCACTGTCTTTGAAAATGCTCATCCAATTTTTAACAGTTGAGCGGCTGAACTTTGTCTGCTCTATTTACTAGTCCAAAACATATGCCTTAGATGATTCTTAGTGAAAATTGACTAAGACCAAAATAGCCAAAGCAACTTGAGTACATAAGTGCCATGGTTTTCTAAAGTCTATAGTTAGCATCGAATAGGTTAAATTGGGAGGGCCCTTGGTTGATGGAAGGGTGCTGACGTGTCTAGAGCTGAGGTTGTGGGACCAATATTGGATGGAAGAACCTCAGGTGGAAAGGTTACGAATGAATCCATCATACAATCGCCAAACCATCTTCGCATCTTAAATAAATTATTGTGTAATGGATAAAATTGTTTGAACGCTTGTCCTTAAACGGAGACACGTTATTAACTGCATGAACCGAATCTGCCAGAACTGTAAAACTACAAACTCTAACTCTATTTGCACTCTAGTATTCGTTCTTGGTATCTGCTCTCTATCTGCATCTCCATTTCCACTCTGTAACCTCGGCGTTTCACCTCCATTTTACATTACCTCCTCTCACACACACCCTTCTCACTATCTTATTACTGGACAATTTTGTCATTGAAGGTTGTCTTCCCAACTCATACTTTCTTTTCTTCCTCTATGCATTCTTCTTTCCTCCAGTCCCATGTTTCTTGAGAAGTGAAACCCCTAGTTTTAGAATCGGCTAGAACGTTTGTAGATCATTTGCAACCTCAGACCGCACCGTCGCCTCGCCTTAGCCATTCCCCCGTGTCTGCTTTCCTCACAACACCGCATGCCACCTGAGTAGAAGGATGAAATCGCATCCGTGACCTGCATGAGGATCCCTCTCTCCTCCACGGCCTGCGTATATCAAAGCTCCTCTCTCATATCCCTGCGACTGTGTTGCTCTTGGTTTCTTCCCTCAACTCGACATCTATTCACTGATTTTACTAATGTTCTCTCCTCTACGCGAGCTAAATTTGTGTGGTTGAGGTATCAAGGAGTTAGCTTTGGTATCTTGGGTCCATTGAATTGAAAACCAGGGCGTATCCCATTTGTGTCAAGGTGGCTGACTGTAAAATATTCACTCTTGAAAACAATTTCCACTCCCCTCTGGTAGGCAGAGCTCAAGCATTCTAATTCATAATGGCAAGAGGAATCGCCACCATCGCTACCAATGCATTCCAGACATATCCATACTTCCATCTCTGGGTGAATATAACACTCTATGGATGCTACTGATTTTATTTTCTTACTGTTAATCGTTTGGTCTCTCCTCCTCTACGTCCAATTTAAGTAAATTATGTGCATGAAGCCCCCATAAAGTTGAATTATTCAGCAAGATAACGTCTGCTAGAGGATGTTCTTTGTTTTTTATAATCTATTTCCATCAATGTTTTGTTCGGGATAAGTTCGGGATAATTTTTTGTTCGTTGAATCACGCTGGAGTTCCATTTCTTAGCTTGTCTATAAAATCTCTGTACATGCTAGATAAATGTTCATTGAATCTTGAATACATTGTGGCCAGAAGAGACGCTCTGAATGAATGCTCGAATTTAGCTGCCAGTATGAGACTGGTTAAAAAGAAGACCGAGATAGAGTCTTTAAGAGTGCGAATGTTATATTGACAAAAATATTGGCAATAACAGCGAGTCATTTGGCTGATTAGGCAACCATGGTAGAGCTAGGGTGACATGTGTATTTCTGAAGCTACCAGATATAAAATATTTTCCCTTACTGGCACGTTGCAGCATGCATTTCCACCTCATAGGTGGTACATTGTGGTTATATATCTTTTCATTTGAGTTTTGTTTTCCAGCAGGTAAATGAAATACTTGCCGAGCATCTGCAATTACCCCCGCCTGCTCATTGGAATTTATTTATCAAAATGACCTACCGCCTAGTGAAGTATATGGCCAACCTAATAAGAATATTGTGTTCCTTAATAGTGTTGCTTTTAACTAACTGCTATTTGTCACCATACCCAGGAATCCCAAAAGGCTTCACAAATGGTGTTGCTTTTATTGCTCAATTCTATTTCACGTTCCTAATATTCGTTGTTTGTTAAGTGTTCTTGTTTTATAGTGATCCAGAGGATTAATCATTGCAAGTTTTGTTCCTAAAACACAATGGTTCTCATGTTGCTGATGAGAAGATTTAGATGTGAACAAGAAAATGCAGTTTCAGGTACAGCATAAAGTCTGTATAGAAAGCTATATGGAAAATTCAAGAAAGTGATTGCATATATGGTTTTTTAATTTGTATACATATATTCATAATGCGTGGCTATTTCAGTTATTTCTTGAGAGGCTTTTCGACCCAAGCTTAAAATCAAAGTTTTCTTTCTACATTGAATTGTCCTTTTCATATAGATTTTACAGATATGGTATTGTATTTTTAGGCTTTTAAGAGAAAGATGGCATTAGGTCAATTATTTGTATTTTTTAGTGCTCAAAATAAAATAACTGTCTGAAAAAACCATTCCACAATACAATTTGGATACTCGTACTGTTTGGAAATTAACCTTCAGCACCAAAATCATGCAATTTACATTTGACAAATGAAAGAGATAAGAAGTGAACACCATACCTTTCTATTTAGCTCCTCTTCGGAAGAGCACAAACCCTGACCTTTCTCCATGGAGGCAATATTTGCATCTTGAATTTACCTAATACTGAAGGGGTTCCATTTCTTTTTTCTTCTCTTCCAGTCTTTTCCTATAAATCTTTTCTTCACTGCTTAAAGGTCTTAGCTTTTCGATCACCTCTGCCCTTTCGCTCTGCATAAACATTTTGGTTAAATGGTTACTGTGCAAGAAGCCAAAAGAATTACACTCATCAAAATTAAGATTCAAGTGCTTTATTGTCATTTTCTAAATAGCAAATGCATACTTAGATCATAAACTAGACGAACAAGTAATGAAAAAAATAAAAGACATCACCAGCAACAACAAAACTGCGAACTGACCCTTTTAGCTCTCGAGGCTTCAGTTATTTGATAGCGAGCTTGATTTTTCTTCTGGATATCTTTGTCAGCCTGATCAGTTTTCAGCTTTAGCTGTAGATCTTCATAATATCTAAAGTTAACATAATAAAACGTGTGAATTTCCATTGGAGCAGGCCACTCATCCTTGACATCCTTAGGGACACCATTTTCTAAAGCAGTTTCCTGGCCTCCATCGTCAACTTTTATAGATCCATTTGGTACGGCGGGAAAAGCAAGTTTACTATCTTCAGCTATTGCGGGAGCAGAAAATTGTTTGATATTGTTACTCTCGATTGTCTGTCTCCATCAGCATTTGCCATTATTGAAATCGTCTGACAATTAGTATGATCACATCCCAAAATCTCAACGCCCATATTTTTCACGTGCCTGCAAACAAAATCCCCTTCTAGGGTGACAAATCCCTACATCATGAAAACAGTAAACTTGATTTTGTGATCAAAGCGATGCAAATATTGAGAAAGACTCATCCATACAATGACTCAAATTTGGTCATTTCGAATACTTGAAGCCACGAACAAAAAACCATAAAATAATTCGAAAACCGCTAGAACAGGAAATTCCATTAAATACACCATATTTATGAGATCGAAGGACAAATAAAGCATGGCACCTTATGAAACCCTGCTAAATTCATCAAAATTCCAACAAAATAACAAGATAAAGCATGACACCTTATGAAACCCTGCTAAATTCATCAAAATTCCAACAAAATAACAAGAAAAAGCAGAGCTTGAAAGGGTGACCCATCGCCAGAAGGCATTGCATCCAGGGATTTTGCAGATAATCGGAAACCGTCAACATTTATGGCTAAAAAGGATTTGTTTTAATGGGTTTCTTACCGCCTTCTGGTACAACAACAGGTAAACCAGATCACGCTCCTTGGCAGGTGTGCTGGTAAGAACAAAAGGCATGCATGTTTGGCAGGTGTGCTCATGGGCTGGTAAGAACAGAAAGGCATGTGTGGGCTGGTAAGAACAGAAGGCATGCTCACACAAAACACTCTAAACATCAAACATTTAATGTGAGGGAACTAATGTTAACAAGATTGTTAGCATTATTCAAAAAGTAGAAGAAAGGTCATATACCATTGATTAATATTTCAAAATGATCAAAGTATAAGCTTCCCTTTACCTTCTTTTGCCTCGATATGAGGCCAAATAAGGCCTCAAAGTTTACGATTGGGTAAAAAACTTTAAAAACTTAAAACTTAGTATACATGTCACATAAACTTTGTCTACCTGTAATAAATAGCTTTGATTTGGGTGAAAACTTAGGATATATGTGGTTTATATGTCTTTGGTTTGCGTGCAAGCATATTGAAACGACGACAGACCCTTTCATAGAGTCCCTACTAGCCGATGGCAGGGACTAATAAGGAGGAGCCTAAATTCTCTTTGAAGCATTTGATCCTCTATTTGATACCAAACCTGATTTTATAATGCCTTCCTCACATGACAATATCTACTCATGCATAGGTTATTACCTAGAAAGAGGCATGTGTAGACAAAAACTATATAGGATGAATAGAATTTTAACCAACATATTTGGAAGAATGGTCAACTTTGTAGAGGTTAAAATATTAATCATAGAAATGAAAGTGGGATATCAGGGACATCAATAATGATAATAAGTGACTTTTGATACATGAAGTTAGAGAAATGCTAGATAAATGCTACAACATTAACATAAAAACAAGAGATAAATTTATTTATGCCCATTCTAATTCATTTTCTATTGTATCTCAAATGGGTTATAAATACATGTAGATGTCTTTTCTTGAAAGGTCTTAATGCAATGGATGAAAAATTCTAATCATAATTACTTAATTTATTTATCTAGAGATTTCTATAACTAACTTTTTTAGTAATGGTAATTGTTATAACGCTCCCCTTAGTTACAATCACTAAATGTTTCAACATTTACAACACCTAGATTTTTTGTATGAAATTCAAAAGCATCTCTTGTCAATGGATTTGGGAATATAGCAACCAATTGTTCTTTTCAATTACAAGATTCTAAGTAGATTTCACCATCATATACAAGTTCTCTAATAAAATGATATATGATTTCAATAAGCTTGTTCTTTTGGTCTAAAACATGGATATTTAACAAACATATTCCCTAGTTGTTGTTACAATATATCGGCGTTGTTCCTCCTTGTTCTTTTTTAATTCATTCAAATTTCCATGCAACCAAACTACTTGGAAAGTTGTCAGATGTAGTTCCTACATACTCGGCATCTATTGAGGAAATCATTAGAATGGGTTGCTTCTTGGATTCCCATGAGATCACACTTGAACCAAGATGGAAGACATAATTAAAAGTACTCTTATTTTCATCCATGCTACCTGCAAAATCACTATCAGTATATCCAACCAAAAAATCATCATTAGTGTTGGAAAATAATATACAACATTCAGTTGGTCTAGTATCTTGGGATTCTCTTGTTAACTTGCCAATGTGAGTTTTTGGAGTTTCCACGAACCTAGAGATCAATTGAAAGCATATATTTTGTATAGTATATTGGCAATGAGATGCAAGAGGTTTGTCAACCACTCTCTTGAACAAAGTGGGGTCAACATTGGATCCATTCTATTCTTTGTTGAGTTTTATGTCTGTTACTACTAAAGTTGGTGTTGGTTTCCATTCCATCATCTTGAACCTATTCAACACATCCTTGGAATACATTGTTTGACACAAAAAAATCATGAATATGATTGAACAACATCAATGCCAAGAAAATGTCCCATTACCCCTAAATTAGTCATTTAAAATTCTTGTTTCATGATTGCTTTAAACTTATCTACTGACATTCTTCTTGTGAAACTCATATCATCAACATACACACAAAGAACCAAGATTTGAACTTTCTCATTTAATTTTGTATATAGAGTGGGTTCATTATCACTTCTACTAAAGCCATTACTGACCAGATATGAATCAATCCTACTATACTAGGATCTAGGTGTTTTCTTAAGCCCATAGAGATGTTTCTTCAAGATGTGTAACTTACCTTCATGCCCTTTGATTTTGTAACCTTGCATCTACTTAGAATAAAATTAATCTTCTAGAAAGCTATTTAAGAATGTCTATTTCATGTCCATTTGATAAAATATCCATATGTTTTGACATGTTATGGAAAAGATAGTCCTTATTGTATCTAACTTTTCAACTTGTGCAAAGGTCTCACCACGGTCTACTCAGGTTGTTACATAAAATATTTTCCCACTATCCTAGTCTAGTACCTTTCAACTTCTCATTTCTCATTGAGCTTGATTTTGTAGGTCCATCTAAACCTAATAAATTATTTTCCTCATGGAATATCTACTAGATCCTACGTGTCATTATTTTTAATGGAATTCATATCATCATCCATTGCCCTAACCAAACTCTCTTCTTTTATTGCCTCTTCAAAAGATATAGGTTGGGAAGAAAACATTGAAATTTTTTAATGTTAATCAAATTGATCATAATTTTCCCTTAAACTTATTGATTTAATAGGAGAGTCAGAATCAATGCTAGAATGAGGACTAGAAGTATAATAACTATTTGATCTAGGTGGCTCAGTTAGAATAGAATTCCTTAGAATCCTTTTTGTAGTTATGACCAATGATTAGGCTTGTTGTCCACCTTGTGTAATGTACTTTTGTGATTCTTCTTTTTATTGAGGTATAACAACTTGAGTAGTTATGACCTTGTCTCTACTCCCATCCTATGCTTCTTCTTCTTTGAATTCTACATCTTTGTTGATGCCGATTTTCTTGGTAATCATATTATATAGCTTGTATGCCTTGGAGTGTTCACTATACCCAAAGAAGATACATTTCTAACTTCTATAATCGAACTTTCTCCTCAATTATTGAGGCACATGAGCATATGTAACACATCCAAACACTCTTAAATGGGCTATGTTGTAGCTCATATATTTCCATGCTTCTTTTTGGAATCTATTTTTAACACTTTTGTCAGGAGTTATGTTCAATACATAAAACAAAACACAACTACTTCTTCCAAATAGTCATTTTAAAAATGGTTTACCTTAAACATGCTTTAGGCCATGTTCATGATGGTTCTATTTTTCCTCTAAACCACACCATTCTGAAGAGGTGTATATCTTGTAGCAAATTTCCTTATGATGTTGTGTTTCTTGCAATATTCTTAAAAACAAATAGTATCATATTCATGTCCTCTATTTGATCTTAATACTTTAAATTACTAGCCAATTTGGTTTTCCACTAAACTCCTGAATTCTTAGAATCTGTCAAAAGTGTCAAATGGCTTCACAAGAAGATACATCCAAGCCTTTATGTTGTAATTTTCTATGAAAGTAAGAAAATAGTAACTTCCTCCAAGTGACTAAACTTGAATTTGACCACATAGATATGTATGAACCAAGTACAAGAGTGTTGTGGCTCTACGGGACACTCCTTTGTGGAAACATTATGTATGTTTCTTTTCTGGAATGCATGTCTCACATGAACTAACCATATTTTGAATGGGAGAAAAACCTCTAATCATATTGTTCTTATGTAACAAATTTACACCACCGAAATGAAGATGACCGGTATAAGATGCCACAATGAGGATTGATCTAAGTATGCATCCTTTTGAGCAAAGGATGCATCCCTCCTACCATATTTCATAACAAAATGATATATCCTATTCTTTGTCATTTGAGTTCTATCAATTACCATTTTAGTGAGATGTCTATCAAAGGTTGGACATTCATCATCTTTGAATGTTAATCTATAACCTTTTTGTGTAAGTTGACTAACACTGATGAGATTATGTTTCAAACATGGGACATAGTATAGATATAGAATATAGAATATAGATTATTTTACCTTGATTGGTCACAATGTTAACCATCGATTTTCCCATAACATTGACAACATTTCTAGTTCCTAGTTTGGATCCAGTCCTTATTAAATCATCTAAATTTACAATTAAATTTATATTTCCAATCATTTGATTGTTTCACCCACTATATATGAGCCATATATCACTGGAAGATTCTTATGTGTAATTACATGTAATAAATAAATAATCTTCATCACTTTAAGTGGTATTATAATAGCTTGTCTTTTGTTTGTTTAGGTTATCTTTCTTCATTCTAGATTCATTTGCATAATGACCTAGGTTATTACAATATAAAAAATTTGATTTTAGACTTGTCATGCATCTAATTTTTTTGTTTCTCGTTGTTGAACAGCGAGGACTTTGATGTGGTCTTATTTATTTTTCTAAATAGTCTTTTTGATTGCTTTTATCATTACATGTGCTACATCTTCGTATGGATCTAGATATAGAGAAAAGTCATGAAATTATTTAATGCCAACAAGAACTGCTTCAAAAATTTTGGGTAGGGTTCTAAGAACCTTATGTACCAATTTTTCATCTAACATATATTCACCATTTATTCTCAATTGATTTAGAGTGTTTGTGACTTCAGTCATGAACTAGTCTACTGACTCAGACCTTCACCTTTAAATTTTCAAAATATCTTCTTAGATTTTGTAATTTAGTTGTCCTCACCTTGGTAATTCCCTAATATTTTGTAACACCCTAATTCCCAATTAATGAGTATTATAGATTTTTAAAACATAAATTCACGGTAAATTGCAATAGTAACAATAAACTAAACCATGACAATGAAAAAATCATGACAGAATCAATTTCCATAATTCGAATAATAACCAAATATTTATTAACTATATGACAAGGAGGAATACGTACCTCAACCCATGAGTTTAGATTTATGATTACACTGTAGAAGCAACAACTAGCTCAATAGTAACCGCAACTCCTCTTTGGACTGCAAGAACGTTTGGGGGGACTACTCTCCTCTTAATCTAATTCCCCAAAAATAGTTGAGGCCCTTGAGCCCCCATCGATTAATTATACACTATAATTTTCTATCTCAACCCACAAAACTCCTTAATCCCACAAACCCCTCTACTTCTCATAATTCACAATCATACAAACAATAAAAAACTATAGTAACTAACACAACCAACAACCAATAGAAGATAAATTAACATAACATCTCATTATTCCCTCTTCCTACAGTAGACATATAAGCATATATAAATTATTCCCATAATAGATAAAGCAAAAATAATAGCCTAACCCACCAAATGAACCATTTCCCCCCCCTTCAAACTCCCCCCTTTTATTCAATTATTATTATTTTTTAAACTAAGTTGTTGAGTTTTTGCAATTGTGACAAGTGGTCACCCATGCACTTAACCTTATTTAAGCTAATAAACCCTATTAAATGTAATCCTAAATTAATCCTAATGCAAACCATTTTCCCCAATTTTATTTATTTAATTAATAGTGTATTCATTGATTTATTAATACATAAGCAATCCTACTTATGTCTAACTAAATACTCTTATTTAAATTGGGGTGTTACATATTCCCCCCCTTCGGGAAACTTGATCCAGAAGTTATAATCCACACAACAAGAATACACGACTTAAATATAATAATTCAAATTTAATAATAAAAGACTTAAATTTAAATACAATTTATATATCACAACAACAGCACATGACTTACTTTATTAGTTTAATAGAGAACTAGTATTATTGTGAAGATGAAAATCTTTAATGTGTGCAGACCTCACACAAAAATTTACACATCCACTAATACAATCATAACGCGCTACTTACAACGTGCTCTTGGTTAAGTTCCTAGGGTCTCATATGCAGTCATTCATATAATTACGCATCAATCTCATTACACATTCAACAATCCATCAAGCCCTAGGGTAAAATATAATAAAATAAGATAAGGTAAAATAAAATAACATAGAATACAATACTTCACAATCTCCCTCATTCCTTACCCACCCTCTCCTTGAGAATCAAACCATTCAAGCAACCTTCATAACCCTCCACGCTAATACTCTAGTCGGGCCAACTCACCATGGCACGTGACCTCTATTGTAATCTTTCTATGGATCATCCAATAGGATTATAAAGTATTAATGAGTAGTTTTTGCACTAAGTGCAATAAGACACTGTCTAACTTCCAGTATCTATTGTGAGATCATCGACGTGAGCCAAAATATGGGCCTTATCTAGTGACCCAGCTTCAGCTGGTTAGTTACTAGTACACTAACCCAATGTACCTCGGACATCTCAAAAGTATGACTCTAACATCCTCTCTATCATCCCTAAGGAAACCAACACTAAGTATTGGAATTCCTCCTCCATTTACCTCCCCTATCGTGAAGAATCCTCATGCCATAGAATTTCGACGAAAATACCACTTGCATAGAATTAATTGATAGATTGTCCCCTAAACCATAAGGTGTTTGTTATAGTCATTCTCATTCGTGGTTATGGGACCCCATGAAATCCTAGAATGGTAGACCTCTTAATACTTTTAAGTGGATCACTTGGAACAAACTTCCACTCGGCACCAAAGAACAATGATTAATTGTCATATTCTCAAATCAATAAGATAACATAAAATCAATTATGAATAATATGTATTACACTGTATACTATATGTTGTGTGATAAACTCATAAATAGCAACCCATGATGCAACACTTAAGAATTCCAATAAATCGATATGTCATTAAAACCCATCATGAATTAACATTTTTTTATAAATTAAAGTACCATTTAGAATATCATCGTGAATATTATGATAGCATAAACACCTTTCATTGGTCACCAAATACGACAATGAAGTAACAAAGTTCCACATTGAGAATCAACATAAAATAGCAACATATCATGTCTATGTGTCACACATCACTAACTATATAAAGATGAAATAACTAAGTTCCATGCTAAGTATAAACAAAAGAATAGCAATTTCTACTTATTATAATATCATAACTAGGTGTCACATATTACCTACAATTTTCCTTCAAAACACACCATAAGCACTGGTTAATAAAGATCAACCTAAACATAATACAAAATTATAATTAAGCTTTCATGCTCTTTCAAAGTTTCAATTCACATGAACTAATACATGACACATTTAATCTCCAAAACACCATGGGAAGGATTTAATGATATTTTCTTCATGATAAGTTATGGAATTTGACATTGAAGTTTGTGAAAGATACTTAATATTCAAATAGGGTTGAGACAATCATTTTAGGACAACTATGGGATTCTAGGACTAATCTTCTTCACCACATTATAAATAGAACAAATGGGAGAATTTCCTCTAAATGGAAGACTCATCTTCAATGGTGGCTTAAACTTTATTATTGTTCATCAAAGTCTAGGTGACTTGGTAGCTATAAATAATAAGGGAAAACATAGTCAATCCATGCGATATAGGATCTATATATTCCCAATAAGTTATTACGTGCTGGTTTTGTGTTTTCAACTCGTTATTTCTCCCCACTAATTCTAATAATATGAAGTACACATTATATAACATATGCTTTTATTTTGGTAGTTAAAGATCCTTGTGGGCCACAATCATCTCTGCAATCCCCTTAAAAGCCATAAAAATAAATATAAAAAAAACCAAGACTTGCAACTAGCCTAACCCATTGAAATACTCTACATCATTTTCCTATCAATATTGTCATAACTTCCACCCAATCCAGGATGCAATAGTTAGACCATTTATCAAGGAGTTTTTCAACCAAATTATTTGCATTAAAAATGCAACTAATTTACCGATTCATTGCAACCCATTGATATATACATCCTATAACCATAAGGTTACTATCCTTCTTCACTTTATTCATACATAGATAGGAATGTACGTGAAATATTTTATCCACGCATATAATACACAAGTTGTGAGCATCTTTTTTCATAATGGTTACCTTTGGTTTTGTTCTAGAAGCTAACGCACCACTTTATTTCTCTTCCATTTTCTTCATAAATGTAAAAACTAGCAATTGCCCCAAGGAAGGTGCAATAATACGCTGTTAAGGTAGTTCTTAGCGGGTAAGCGAGGAAAAAAAGTGTAACATTGAAGTGAGCCAAAAAAATATGGAGCACTTCAATGTATTGAAAAATCAAAAAAATTAGCAGTTTAACATTACATTATAAAGTGAAGATGCCATTGCATGGGAGAAATCCAATGTGTAGTCATAATCTGGAATTACTTGTTGTCCATGTGGTTCCAAAGTTCATAATTGTGCTAGCATAGGTTGTCAAAGAAGCTTGGAAAACAAACATTTGACGACAGTTTATATAGTTCTAACTTCTCACATTAACAAAAGTCCTATTCAAGGAGTAGACATGATAGCACTATATGGTTTGGCCAAAATGGTACAAATTTGAAGACATTTCCCGCACTTCACAAATATAGAAAAGAACATGAAGAAGAGTAAAAGCAAAGATTTCAGTATATATATACATTTGATAATTCAAGGTAATAACACAGTATTAGTGAACACTCTTGACGGTGTATGATAAGTAGTCAAACTAGCGACTATCAATCCATCATACATCAATCGACAGAATTGAAGACAATATCAGTACCCATGATACTGTTTTAGATGACATAATGAGCTGCCAGCCATGATTCATTATCATCCAATCCATCAATAGATGATTGAAACAATTGCAAACAAAGTATTTATCAATAATTACATCTCTAGCCAAAACCTGCAGATTCTGGAATCTTGACAAATCTGCATATTCTGGAATCTTCTGCAATGGATCCTGGAGGTACTGTTGAGTCTCCGGGAGATTTGGCAGTTAAATTTGGTGCCCATGAGACAACAGATTTTGGCCTTATTAATGGAAAACTAGCATTACAGAGTGCAAGCCCAACAAACTCTTTTCCATAGAGCTTTAAATTGTTTCCATACCTGAATCCTTCTTGCATTTGTTTAAAACCTAAAAAATTAAAGAGAAACCACACTATAACAACCCATTTTTGTCATAAAAATATACTAGAAACAATTCTTACACTCAAACATACAAATTGAGGTTCTGGTTATCCATCAACTCTTTGCATTTATGTGGACAGATGTGTAGCCATGGAGAGAATCTAGATAGTGCATCGGGTATATTAAACTATACACTAACAGTCCCAACCCAGGTGAATCTAATATGCACCCTGCACTAGAAGGAAACCTTGCATTCATAAGTTCAAATTGAGCCTGCAGTGATCCATCAAATTTTCGTGTTTGTATGTTCCACTTCTTATATGTGTGACAGTGCATTGAATCTGGTGCATTGGATACATTGAATAGGGACATTGGCAGTCTAAATTCAGGTGACTCTAATATGCACCTTTCACTGGAAGCAAACCTTACATCCACATATTGAAACTGAGGGTGTGACCATCCATCAATTTTCCATGCTTGTATGTGCTTAAATGTGTAATATATGCGTATATACATAGCAAACCATCTAAACTATGATATGCACCATACCCAATGGACATGTTCAAATTAAGGGTGTGATGATCCATCAACTCATGTTTATGCATGACTATATGTAACGGTGCCTTAAATCTAAATAGTGCATTGGTTGTATTGAATATGGACACCAGCAAAGATCCATTGAAACTTGGATGAAAGTAAAAAACACAACCTTTTTTTAAGATGGAAAAACCTATTATAATTTGGTTGCCAAATATCAATGCAGATAACCAACACTTGTTATCCACAAATGCAAATTTACTTATCACCGTTATTATAAAAAAACCATGCTACTTTAAATAACCTACTTGTATAGGAAATATTTTACTATATGAACAATATTTTCAAATAAATGTCCACAATGACATGTCTAATCCACACCACAAATATGAACTGGACACAATACCTTGGTTGATAGCTATTTATATGTTATGTTAGTTTAATGACATTTTCTAGTAACTGACCGCCTCTCCCTCATAGTTAATGACCAGCACCTATGTATTTGTTGATTAAAAAGAATGTCATTCTACTTGGTAATCCTAAGTTGTTTTTACAATTTTTGATGCACCCTTTGAGATCCACTAGGTCTATTAGACCACTTAGCTTTCAATCAAATTCAATAATGAATCCAAATAATAAATTTCGTTGGTTTAGAAACTCCAATATGAAGTCTCCAAGTTTATTTTGGTTCCGGTGAGCTAAATAGCTGGCCTATATCCAAACAACAATAACCTAAATAATTTAATCTAATTCAAAGTCCTTTGCAAAATAATTTTTGAATTTTGCATAGAAATATAAAATATACTCCTTGAAGTCTTAGTCCCAGGAACCTGCTTTTTCCTTTTACGCACTACATACTCCTTGCTTGGTGAATTCTTCTTCTTTCTGCTATGTGGAGTGCTTTCTCTTACTAGAGTTTGGAAAATATTATGATTAGGTTGAACATACTGCAGAAGACAGGAATGAAGACTACCAAGCATATTACTTAATACTTTATTAAGAGAACTTGGGGTGCCTTGTGAACATATCATATTTGAATTTAGCAGATTGATAGTGTTGGTCTCCTATTTTGACTATTCAATATAATATTTTCTAGCTTAAGTCTTATGGAACCAAATAATAATCAGTTTTGTTTGTACATGATTATGTCTTTTTGGGAGATCAACATTGTCTTTTTGGGCTTTGGTAAGTGATTTTTATTCATTCATTACTTTGCCTTGTTTTATGCATATAATTGGGCCTTTAAGCCTCCATTTAAATATTTGGTAAACTAATAGGGTCTTTGTTTCTTTCGTACAGTAGTCTCGGCGCTCCAAGGAAGAGTTATGCTAGCTGAACCAGTGATTTGGGGGATTCGATCCACAATTGAGGTGTTTCTCTTGGATTCTCCTCACCTTCTAGATGCTTGTGAAGATTACTCAGGTGTTGTTTCGTGGATGTCCTTAGTTTGAGGAGCTGTTGTTTTCCATCTTTAGCAGCATGTGGATTTCAGGGGATTTGAACTTCCATCTTTGGTTAATATATGCCGAGATAGCTATAGGATTGTTAGCTGGATCGATCCTTGTTTCAAGGTCGATTTTACTTTGTATTTTCAGTATAAAATGACTCTTGAAACCCTAAGTAAGGATGGATACTCAGAGAAGACTGTAAAACTTTATTTCATCAATAGATTCAGTGCTTATCTTCATTAAAGCTGTGATTTAAGATTGTTAGGCGTTGAGGGAAGGGCCCACCTTCAACACCAAATCTTTGTACTTTGATATTGTGTGTTTTGCAGTAAGTAGAGTAATGTTTTTATCCTTTGACACTGTTTTATGGAATGTTAATGGTTTTGCTCATTTGTGAGTTGAAATAGAATGTATGTCTGCAGATTATTAGTTAATATCATTTGCAATTGATCTAGCCTGTTGAATAGATTTAGGAACAGTTTGTATTTAAAACCCTCTCTGGTTTTCAGCGTGGATTGTTTATTGATGGTTATGGTATTGATAAGCTGTGTGATGAACTTGACTTGGATTGTTGTAGAATCAATTTCATGAAGAGAATAGATTAGGATTTCATATTTCCTTTTGCTGATAACGTTAGAGTATAGCTCCATTCTTTTGACTTTTGAGCTCACAAAACTGTAGGGTAGTCTCGCATTGTAGTGTATGGATTTAAAAAGAATTTACAGTAGCAGAAGGTTTAAATATTTCGATTTACAAAGCATCTAGGGTTTGTTAAACAGTCTTTTGAATGGTGACTAAATAGGAGCTGGAATTATGCTTCTCGGCATTGAATGAAGGAAAAGAGTTATAGTTTACAGCACTGTTTCCTAGGATTGAACATCAGCTTCATAGTCTACATATAGATGAGAATGAGTGAATATTTCTTGAACGGTTTTAACATTCATTGGCGTGTATTTTCTGAATAATCTCAGCATTCTTTTATGTGAATAGAACGCAGCAGTAAATAAGATTTCATTTTGTCAATTATGTGCGAGTGGTTTAGAGCAGAGACAGACTTCCTTTCAGACATTGCTTGTTTGATTGTCTAAGTTTAGCATAAGGATTGCAGGCTTAACTCAGCATATTCATTGGTGGGCAAGATTGGAACTAGGGTTTTCATTTGTTAAGTTCTTTTTAACAAGCTGTTTTCTCTACAGGATAGTTGTAGCCTAGTATTGTTTTGGAAGATTACTGTAGTTTCATACTGCTTTGAAAGATTGATGTACGTTGATGTAGGATAAATTGAGTTTGACAGTAATACAGGGTCAGCAAATTGATTTTCTTGTCTAGGAACCCTTAGCATTGATTATTCATTACGGTAATAGCTTCAAAAATTCCATTGTTGTTTGAGAGTAGACTAGGATTTCTTGAAATATGAGCATTGAGACTGCTTTGCCTGCACATACGGTGTAGCAGTTCGAAGTATACATTCTTCGGTCGATAATTAAATCAAGGTGAATTAAATAACATTAATTTTAACCAACAGACAGGACAACTTTTTCCTAGATTTCTTTTAACCCCCTCTCTTTTAGTTTTCTTTGAAGAGTTTGGCATGTCCTCATCTCCCTTGGTCATCAATTTCTTTTTGAGTGTGTTGATGTTTTATCGAGACATTTTTGCAATGTTATTTTTCTTTTACATAAACTATAAATTTACAATTTTTTACTCAATAAAAAAAATAGAATATAAATATGAAATTAAAATTTTAAAATTATTTAATAGGTATGTTTTACATTTTTTCCCACATTAAATATATCAATAAAATAATAAGATGTGATTTGATTCTAAATATTTATGGCAATTTATGGCAATACAAGAATAAAATCCATTTAGATATGATAGGATCATATTTGCTCACTCAAATTTATTTCCTATCACACACTCCTCAGCGATTTTTCTCAGCAAACGGTCTACCTCTTTCCATAAGGATTTTTGTGCATGATATAGCTCATAAACCAGAAGATGAGCTTGGAACAACACTTTTTTCAGAGCCAAGACAACAAACACACTCATACTCTGTTGCTCTTCAGAGATCTTGATGTAGTTGTATACTATGAAAACATTAGATGAAGTGTTTCTATCCCCCAGAGTCCCATTTTGTTTCCTTTTCCAATCCAGCATTTGGGATGACGGTAGGTTGTTGAACTGAATCAACCCAGAGAAATTATAGACGATTCACACAGAACAAAACATTGAGGTAAAATTAAACAACTGCGCTCGGTGCTTGCTAGTGTGCATATCTTCGTATGCATAAAGGAAACCCAACTCTGGAAGAAAAAGAGTGCGTACAAAAATAAGAGACCAGTAAACAAGGAAATCCAAATACCTCTAGACAAGTGTCATTTGTTGGAGCAGAGGTTTAAAGACTAATCCGTCCATCCTTTTGTCTTTATAAAGCTCGATGAGAATTTGACACCATTGCTACAAGTTTAGATGAATAATGACTCTCCACGTAAGCATCATACGATTGCAAAGAAATATGGGAAATGTTAGAAACAGGAAACAGAGAAGATAGGATCAACTTATACTCTAATTATTAATTTTCAGAACTGCTGCACATTCCACCTCAGGATTGTTATTGCCATTACATAAAATTTCCTAAAAATTGCAAAAAATGTCCTTAAAAGATGCATTAGATGAATTCTGAAATGCATACGTCAGATGAATTTTGAAATGCATCCCACACAGTCTTACAACCACCAGAAATAAATATCATGCCATTAAAGGCTTGAGATATGCTTTTAATCTAATCCACACAAGGATAAAACTTCTACATTGCCAACAATTCTTAGCTAAGAGAAACTGCATATGAAACTTTTCATAAATGGATCAAAAAATAAAACATATTCTAAATTAAATGAAAAAAAAGTGATTTCAAACAACAGAGATGTATAATTGAAAAATTCCTTAGTTTACACAAACAGTTCCATTCTAACTAATTTCTCATGGCAAAACAAAAAGAAGACCAATAAGAGAGTTTCAACCGATGCAACTAAATCCAAAAGACAACAACTAGATTCCTAACAAATGTAAAACATAGAACAGGAAAAAGTTGATTCATATAAACAAAGATTATGAAAGAACATGCTTTAAAAAATTTCAAAATAAAATAAGCACTTAGCAACAAAGCTCCTAAAGTATTCAAAATATAGAACATGGTGTACAGAATCTTCGAAAAACTGCAAATATACAGGCTAATAGTTGAGAGGGGAAATGCGCAAGACCTTTCTAAAATGTTATAATTGTCAAAGAAATTATAATATTATTTGTAAAATTGATTTTTTAGGACCTCCAACTGGTATAAAATTCAGGATCCATTCATGCAAAAAGCTGCACCTTTACGCTGCAATGTGCTAAGCCAGAGTGAATTTGTAAAACTACTAAAATGTGATGCTTCTTAATATAACCCAGGCCCTGCTTTGACTAACTTACAGGAATTTCCCTCTAATTTATAATGACAAAAACACATACCAAGCAAAAACACCAACGATCCTTTTTCTTTGGCAAATTTTAGGATGTGCTAAATTTAACTGGAAGGAAAAACATGTAATTTGCTCTAAAAGGCAGTCCTGTGCAATATTGTCAGAATAAGTTTCTTGGCTTTGCATTGTCAAATGAAGCATTGCCAAAAATATCTCTAAGTTTGCAATACAAGCTGCACCATGACTTGAGCAAAACATGTAGGTGCCAAAAGGCTTATATGGGCTTGTATCTGACTCCCTTACAAATTGAAGAAGAGTCCTTAGGTACTAAAAGGCTTATATGGGCTTGTATCTGACTCGCTTGCATATTGAAGAAGAGTCCTATAAGCATCCTGAATAAAAGAATCAGGTTGATCATTCTTGGCATTGGTCATTTTGCCCTGCCAATAAGGCAAAATTGCATTCAAGGGTTGAGTAGTTGATTGAGATGGTGCAAAGAGCATCCAAGGAAAAATATCATTCTTGGAGACCATGTGACAAAAGCTGCCTACCCGATTCTCACGGCCAACTGCTTCAACAAGATTTACATCTCCCACTAAAGGGAAGCCAAATGTGATACAAAAGGGAGAGCTTTGCCTCAGCCTCTCTTCGAGTACCCATAGTCTGGCCAACGTTGCAATTGCTCCTCCTAAGGAATGACCAACAAATATGATGGGTTTGAGTTTCTTTTGTTTCGAGCCTGTATAAATCTGCAACTGGTCGATCATGCAAAAGTCATAAATAGTTCAAATTGGCATAGTAGGCAAACTAGAAAGCTAAAAATGAATTTAGCAAAAGTCATAAATGGTTCAGAATAATGAGCCTAGAATCATAAATACCAATTTTAGCCATATTAAAGGAAGATATTTACCTTGCATAGGTCCCATACCATAGTGTTCATCCTTTCCTGATTGCAACTATGCTTCGTTGTTTCATACTTCCATACCTTTTCCTGCAAAACTTGGATGTATTCGATAACCTGGGAAGGCATCCAAATCAACATCAATACCCAATTACAAGGCTTTACACTGCAATATTATACAACTTAACACGAATCATAGACTACTTCATGGATTAGAAGGGAAATCTAACAAAATCACTTCAACTTGCCTCAAGAAGAAAGGATCCTTTGTCTCTCTTTTGATCACTATGTGGCACTAGATCCCTCAGCATCTGAAATATGAGTTGTTGGCATCATAAGAAACTCATTTAATTAGTATTCTACTATTTTCCACCCATTTCTAGTCAAACAAACTGATAATATCATTCCATTCTCCTTTTATTTTGAGTACATGAATCTAAAATGTACAGTAAGTACTAACAAGTATTGATACGCTGGATTCTTATGCAAGAATTCAAATAATACAGTTGAGTTATTCGTGATAAGGTTTTCAATACATTGAACATAAAACATAACATAAATACAATATGGAAGGCCCAACAAACTCCACCATCCACATAGATCTATCATGTGTTACATGTTTCAATTGTTTGACTCTTAAATAGGCTTAAGCAGGGTTCAGAAACATAAGCATTTATGTTCAAAACATTATATTATTTTTACAACCAGGGATGATGAGCCCTTATGAGTCATAACCATGCAAACTTATCTCGATTCCCCATTCAATGTGCTCTCTGAATTTCATTCATCTCATAGTCAATGAAAACATGATTGGATTCAATACGCTATTAACTAAACATTCAAAATCTAAAGGCTGATATGGACATAGAGAGAAAGAAAGGAAGAAGAAAATTTGTGAACAGAGTTCGAGTGGAATCCATAACTTTCAAAAGTACACGTTAGAGACACAGTCAATCTAAATTCTAAACAGAGAACTCAAATGAGTAAATTACATTTCGAATCTAGTAGATCACCTTGGGGAGCAAAACTGGTGAAAGGATCTGACACAAGACACTTAAAACAAAGATGATATAAATAATTGAGTAGAATTAGAGAGGAAGCTTGTTGATTAGAAGGGTTTGTTGCAGTGGCCTTCAACATTGATATTAAAAACTTAGAGAGTAGAAGATAAAACAATTTTGAAACCATTAAGAATCCTAAACATTGAAAGGCTAATGACATATCTGAGATTTTCAATGTTCTATAGATTTTAGGCATCAATGTATAGTTTTGATTGTGCTCAATGATTAAACTTAACATAGTGCATGTTGTACATTGGTCATATATGGACCAAAAATGGTTCCACGTGGCAATTACGACTCCTTCCCTTTTCTCTTATGTGAAGCTTTGCTTTCTTGAGTCCATCAAAATACCAATTGATAAAGGAAGCAAGGCTTTCACATGCTACGGCAGTATTCATGTTGCATGTCATAAGAATATGACTTGAAGCAATTTAAGGAAAATTGAAATAGAGCTATACTAGTGCGGCCACTTAACTTGAGGCTGGTGAACACTGATAGGCCACAAGTTAAGTCGATGCCTCAGCTACCAGTTATCACATGTAAACTGAGATGTTTTTGATATATATTTTTTTCTAATTTTTTATTTCAAATTTAGAACGATTTCCTAATTAAGGACATAAATTGTATACGTTGTTTTTAAGAAAATAGAATAAATATCCAAAGGAGATCTTCTTTGAGGGTTTTGTCCCAGGATTCCTTTCATTTGTCTGTTGGCAGCTAGGGTGATCATTATTATGCAAAGCATTTAGCTTTGACACCCTAGTAAGGATTTCAACATCAACTTTTACTTTCCTTTTTTTTCTATTTCCAGGCTTACATTCATCTCCATCCAAGCACATAAGGTTATAAGAACTACCTTTAATTCTATTAGACTCTGCCATCCCATCAAGGATTTTAGCATCCTCCACATTCTTAGGTCATCTCTTTAATGGCTTGCTCAAATTTCTAGCATGGACTAAGTCTGGGGTTAATGTGCATCCCATTCAATTCTTTCACTCCAGTAAGGACAATAATATCTTATTTTGACATCTTCTTTGCCATTTTCTTCAATGGATTTTCTTTGTCTGCCTGCTCATCTAAACCATGTTGTGAATCGCCAAGTGGTCTATTAAACAACTCCCCAACAAATGTTTCTGCATCCTCTTCCAAGTCGGTCTTACATATTTTCTGCGGCAATGCATCTTCCCTCGGCTATAGCCATAAACTCATTTCAACATCATTATGAATGCTTGAAACCATTTTTGTATCACCAATTTCACTAACATCCTCATTGTCTTCTATTTAGATAGAAGAATTTCATGTGTCTCACATTTCTTTGAGTCCTTGATTTTCATTTTAAATCTCTTTGGAATCTCGATATGATTTTTGGGGCTATTTGAACCTATTAATTCTTGTTGTTCATTATCAATTTGTCTTTACTTTCTTTTATTTTTCTTCCCTTCATCAATTTTTCTTGAGTTATCTAAAGACACACTAATACTCAAATCATATTTTCTATTCTCTGCAAATGCTGACTGCACTTCCAGGCACTCTACCTGGTACTCTCATGGGGATTGCTCAATTGACTCCTTTTTCTTTGCTAAGATCCTCAACAAATCTTTTGATGATTGATTCACTGCTCACATAAACTCACTTCAACATCATTATGAATGGTTGAAACCATTTTTGTATCACCAATTTCACTAACATCCTCATTGTCTTCTATTTAGATAGAAGAATTTCACGTGTCTCACATTTCTTTGAGTCCTTGATTTTCCTTTTAAATCTCTTTGGAATCTCGAAATGATTTTTGGGGCTATTTGAACTTATTAATTCTTGTTGTTCATTATCAATTTGTCTTTACTCTCTTTTATTTTTCTTCCCTTGATCAAATTTTCTTGAGTTATCTAAAGACACACTAATACTCAAATCATATTTTCTATTCCCCAAAATAGTTTGGTGACCATCTTGATCTGCAATGCCCCAAAACAATAGAGGCCTCTTGCTATGGTATCTGCATGTTTAAATTTAAATACCTAAGCGCAATGATAAAGCTCTATAACATAGAACACAAACATTAAAGCTCTCTGATCTATGATAATATGAAAAAGTTGATGCTCATAGTCAAGACATGACGGTTGCACGTTGAAGTATAACAGAAGAACTTAGTTTCACACCCATTTCTACCATTGTGTATATCACATTTCATGTCTGTGTGTATGCTATTAATATAAGTAATTGATAAGGAGAGCAATTTTCCAATGGCATAAATAGTATGTGAGACCAAAAGAGATAGTAATGCATAGCCTGTGACCTAAAAGTTTATTTTATAATGATCAGAACCTTGGAAATTAATTAATTAATGCTAAATGATTTTCTATATAAAGATCATGTCCACCATCTATTTCTGAGATTGTCACTGTAACTAATTTATAGCAAACAAAGCCCAATAGGACTATCCCAAAAGCAATTCATTGTCTAACAGAAAACCTTCATTAATGAAGCTTGAAAGAAAGCATAGTAAGTGAACTCAAAAACTTATACCTTTCAAGAAATCTCAGCAAGCAAATGGTATGGTGAAGCCCAATGAATCAAGAGGGGATGGAATTCATATTGAAATCTATGCAAGCAAATGGTATGGTGAAGCTTGAAGAATCAAGAGGGGATGGGAGTCATTTTATAATGTGAGCAGGATGTTGGATTGTGTAGAATAACAACCGTGAGTCGACATGGGCAAATGCATTAGCCTTTTCATTCCTGCTCATAGACAACTACGTTCATATAGAAAATTATTATTGTTTTCCCCTGGTGGCCATGATAATGCCAAGAAGTCATTTTATTTTAAGTTACCTCAGATCTCTGAGATTCAATTTTTCCTAGGTTTGAGTCTCATTAGCTACCACAACTAATACCTAATTCCTATCTTCAGGAAAGTTCTATCCTTACTAGAAGTGACCAACGCTATTCCCACAACCAGTTGTTAAAAAAGGGAGATTATGGAAAAGTGGAAGAGTACAATTACACCATGAAAACTGTATGAATGACTATTGCCATGAAAATTTACCAGAACTAACCTAGATTAGATTTTTCCAGAGTAAATTCTCAGTCAGTACCCCAATTAACCTAAAGTCGATTTTGGCTAGGTTCGATTCCCTGCTCATTGAGTATAACTCTATATGAATATCCCTTCAAAAAATATTTGGGAATTCTGTTAAAAAATATGCACATATCAATTTCTTTAAAGTTTGAAACAAATACTTTCCATGTTATGGTTGCTTACCTGAATATTTCCCCCAATGTCTGATCTTATAATGGCCATGGGAGGTCCGAGTTTATCTGCAACACATGTTTTTCTTTTATTTTGTAAAATCCCTAACAGGGGAAGTAATAAACTCATAAGCAATAAAACCAGCTGGGGATATTTGTTTTGTTTTGTTTTGTAAAATCCCTATCCTAGGAAGTAATAAACATAAAACCAGGATCCCCTCACGAAGAATGAAAAAAGAAAAAGATAATGTAGATTTTGAAGAAGTATAAGCCACACATACCAAGGACGGGCAGTATTGTTCGGCATGTTTCAATGAACTACAGGGGCAAGCGGAGGCTGCACCATCAGATTCATGTTCTTGTTGGCCACTCCAGAAATCGCCGGACAACTACGGTTCTGACCAGAGTCACCTCATGGCTCTCCAAAAATCGCCGGACTGTAGAAGAAAGAAAAATGTGAAACCCATCTCACAAACCTAGATATGGAAACGACTGGACAGTTGCATAAACCATTGGACAATACAGAAAACCTATGAACAATGGGCAGCCTAGAAGAAGACACGCATAAAAATACCACTAGAAAGAGGGACGACAAAATCTACAGTGTTTTAGAACTAAAGTTCACAGAAGAACGCCTAACGACATAAAAATAATGAATTAAATCCGCTATTGATATATTTAAATTTTTCTCAATGCTACTTATAAGACTTTCATATTCTAAGTATAATGATATCTTAACATATAACTTACTATCATATCTTCGATAAATATAATGCTCATAACATGAAAGAAAAAAGTTAATGAAATATTTTAGCTTTACCAAAGCTTCTTAAACATTGCTTTTTTAAGAGCAAGTTCAAAATCGAACGACACTTTTTATTCATAATAATAATAATTTGATTTCCTTTGACAAAATTGAAATTAAATGACTTTTCTTAATGAATCTTTAATAAAATATAAGCATCATCTTCTCAACCTAACATATAAATGGAAGAGTAGCTTCATTCAAGTCAAAGTCTTTATATGTCCATTTTCATATTTTTATAAGCTCTTAAAATCAATTAATCACGCCACCAACCTTATCAATTCGAGAGTTGCAACTTGAATTTGTCTTTTTCCCTTAGGAGGATTTCCTTTCATGGATTGCTCACTGAGCTGTCAATTGCTCACTGAGCTGTCAATTGTACATTGGAAGAAAATAGATATGTAGCAGTGGAAGGGAAATAAGAGAGAATATTTTGGTCATAGGTTTTATTTGGAAAAACAATTTCCAAAAGTTAGTTATATGACGACAAAGGTTGTATTCCTATATATGCACATATGAAGAAAAATTGCTTACATGTTTTTGTATTTGCGTGAAAGTTGTCTATTTTAAGTTAAAGAACTATTTCTATATATGCACATATGAAGAAAAATTGCTTACATGTTTTTGTTTTGTATTTGCGTATATACAGAGGCATTTCACTTATGCCCTTCTGTATAAGTTGAGTAAAAAGTCAAATCCTATTTGAATAGACTTGAAGTTACAGTAGAGAGTTAAACTCGGAAACTAAATTACTCCTATACATGTAAATCACAAATCTGGTTGCTTCACAGTTTGTGCCCCTTCATCAATGCAGGGAACTACTTTCTTCCAAAACCAGTGCTTTCTCCATAGAAGAATCATTTCTTCAATTGGTAGACTCTTAGTTTCTGGTAAGAAGAAGTATATGAAGACAGTCATGATACAGATCCAGCCTGCAAAGAACAGAAAAATCACATACTTGAAAGTATGTAAAAGAGATAAGAAGGCCTGTGCAATTGCAAATGTGAAAAGAAGGTTCACAGAAACAGTTATGGCCTGTCCAGCAGAGCGGGTTTCCAGTGGAAAAATTTCACTTGGCACAGTCCATCCAAGAGAACACCATGACCACCCAAATGCAGCCACAAATAAACAAATGGATTGTTACCAACAATGCTGAGAAGCCCTTGGATAGTTGTTTGTCTCCTCCAAACTTTAAGCCCAAGATTATGCCAACAACAACCTGTGAACAGATAAGATGATATTACTATTAACAGATAAGTTGATATTACTATTGATGAATCCAACAGTAAACAATCCCATGGGTAAAAAAAATTCTCCTTAATCTGCTACTAAGCTTTTCTGAATCAGACATTAATAATGTGAATAAGGGTTTTTTCTTCTAGTGAAACCAGATATCAATATTAAAGCAGTAGTTTGGATTTTAGAACTCTAAAAATAGGTATACATGTCCTTCTTGCACACAAAAGGCTTATGGACTCCCTCTTTACAAGCTACCTATTGGAGGTGGTTACAACTTTTTACTGGAGGTGGTTACAATGCTTTCTGATTTAATTAGAGATTTTAATGACCAATTTTTTCCCTACACTTAAAGGGAATTCCTTTAAGGAGTACTACGAAGTTTTGTGCTGAATAAAGTAAATCAAGAAGACAATTGAAGCATGTTTGTTCAAGCTTTCTTCTCACCAACTCAACTAATGCAGGAAAGAAGTCAGGATTCCGATTTCAACTCTGAAAATGTAAGAGGAACATGCTACAAAAGCACTCAAGCACATACAGTTGCATCCAACTCAAGATAAGAGAAAGAAGAATATTTGGAGCTTTGTTTTGCTGGTGTAGAAATAAGGCGCTGATGTAATTCCTACAATTCAAACCTTTTTTTACCTAATAATCAACGATGACAAATCATAAAGTGCATTTGGCTACTCGATTTGATGAACAGGAAACCTCCCAGAAATGCTAAGAATCTGGTTTTGCATAATATTTGGAGCTTTGTTTCGCTGGTGTAGAAATAAGGACTGATGCAATTCCCACAATTCAAACCTTATTTTACCTAATCATCGATGAAAAATCATAAAGTGCATTTGGCTTCTGGATTTGATGAACAGGAAAGGAAACCTCCCAAAAAAATGCAGAGAATCTGGTTTTCCTTTCCTTGTAGGGACCTCCCTAGCTATGATGAAAATATTTCCCAAAATATGCAGAGAATCTGGTTTTCCTTTCCTTGTAGGAACCTCCCTAGCTATGGTGAAAACATGGGTGCTGAAAACAGGGGTGTGTAAGAAGCATGGAATTATGTTTGAACCCCGGGTTTTGTCATGTGAAAGGCCATGTTTAGGATGTATACTAACATGCTAGAAAACAAGATTCAACAAAATCTGAAAAAAAAGGCCTACGATGTGTCAGCTTTCCTCTTACCTAGCATACTATCATCTGAATGCCACCACCAAGAAGCAAGGGTCTGCGCCCCCACCTGTCGACAGTGGCAATTGATGCCATGGTGGAAAGTACCAGAACAACTCCTATCAATACAGACGAATAAAGGGAAGCATTTGCACCAAAGCCCAAACTTCCAAAAAGAACAGGAGCATAGAACAATATCGAATTGATTCCAGTCAAGATCTGAAACATGGGAATGCAAATGGCCATCACTAACTGTGGCCGATTCCTCCTCTCAAAAATATTCCTGAATGGTTGTTTGATCGCATTAGCCAATTCACTTGCATCCACCATATCAGTATACTCTGCATCTACATGTTTGGTTCCCCTGGTCTTCTGCAGGATAGCACGGCCTTCGTCTAGATGGCCACATTCTATCAAACTATTCGGGGTCTCAGGAAGGAAGATCCCTCGAATAGCTCTGCTCCGGAAGTGCTTCCTGTACTTCCAGGCACTCTACCTGGTACTCTCCTGAGGATTGCTCAATTGACTCCTTTTTCTTTGCTAAGATCCTCAACAAATATTTTGATGATTGATTCACTGCTCCATTTTTCTTTTCAAGTTGCTCCAAGTTTTTAATATAGTCACTTTTCCTCTTCTTCTCTCTGCATGGTTCTGGTTGTTTCATGTCCATCTCTTTGTGACACTTTTGTTTTGGCATAAATGGCAATGACTGTTGCTTGTTCCAAGAATAATCATGACCAACTCATAGTATTTACTGTTTAGTTTATCTTTTCTGATACTCAAGAATATTTCTTTTCATTCTCTAAGTTTTTCCCTTGCTCCTCAGCATCTAAATAAAGATCAAACATGACTCTCTCCTGGAGATATTTCCTTAAATTTTTTGAAGATAACATATTCACTTTTTCCTTTGATAGTTCTTTAGGGCGCTTTCTTATGACCTCTTGCAATTATTTTACCCTTTCTCCTCTTTTTTCATAATTTAACAAAGAAAGAAAACAGTTAAAAAAAGAACAAGTAATCAGTCCAGCCCAGGAAGGAAGCTATACGAGCCATGCCTCCCCATAGCCTCGCATATGGAATTTTTGTTGTCGCAGTGCATTAGTAAGATCGCCATTCCTAGTGAAAAATGTCTCGATACAATCAGTACTGAGTGTGATACTTCCTCTAATAGCATTCATCGGATACCTTCACTTTCTTGTAGGGATTGAACCAACGATTACATTAATGGATACATATATTCATATAACTGAGAACAACTTTGAAGCCCTTACCATTTTCATAAGAAAAAAAGAGAAATCTCCTTGATTAGAGCTAGAATTCCATAGAATAAATACCCTCACCTTCACAGTATTGGTAGATCTCGTAGACTCTTGAAGGATGGGCAAGAGATTCCTAGTAAAGAGCATCAGCTTTTTCATTAGGCTCATGGAAGATGTGGCTACAAGAGTACCAATTCAGCAAGGCGAGAGAGAGTTGAATGTCCTGAAGCAACATGCTCAAGAGGATAACTGAAACCGTGACTTTTTCATTTACTCGGTCTACTATGAATTTGGAGTCTCCCATCATCCGTAGCCTACAAATTCCTTTTTTCATGGCTATTTCTATTAGCATCCAAATGTCTATGAACTGTGCTATATTATTGAATCCTCGTCCAAGTGAGTATCTCATATGGAGGAAATGGTTTTGTTTAAAAAATAACATCACATCGCGGGGATGGAATTCTTTCAGAACCTGAGATCAGTTAGTAGTATGGCTTGAAAATTTCAAGAAATTCGAATGAGCTGTTAGGGTAAAACTCAGTAAGAAATGGGGAAACTTGAACGCCTAGGGATAAGTATCGCTGCTGCAAATATGTTTTAACCACATGGCTCCATCATAAGTCCAACAAGGAATCTCTCTAATTGTTCTGTTTGTACCACAGATGCTCTGCTAGTGGTGGCAGGTGGAGGCTCCTCCATGGGCGTCCTAGTCACAACCAAGACCCTTTTCTCATCCAAGGAAGAATTTTCAGGGGTGTATTTTCCAACTGCTGCTGAACTTGAAGAGATGAGTGGTTTCACAACACATATTTTTAAACCTGAATAAAATGAAGAGGAAGGATCATTGGCCTTAAACACCCTAACCTGCTCAGGTGTTTGAGTGACTTCACTTGGACAGACAGCCATAGCTTCACCTTCATTCTTCAACATATTCTATTTATTAAAGTTTGACTTGTGACACTCTTTATCAGACAAGGAATCATAGTCCTCACTGGCATTAGATTCATCCAAGACAGACTTTGGAGATCCTACTGATATCTGCTTTGCATTTTCTACTGCTATGCCTGAAAACCATGGAGATCCTTGTCGAAAGTAAAATAATATGTATGCCTACTGCTCAAGAACACATTTCTTATCAACCATTGTTTCCTGACAAAACCCAAATAGACAAAACAACATCAACATCCAAATATATTAAAAAAAACTATGTATAAATACACTGGGATTTTTTTAGTTAACTAGGCTTTGCTATTTGCTATTTATGGGTTGAACACAAATTGCATTGTGACAATAAAAGAGGAATTCAATAATCCTCTATTTTCTCACCTATCTCAGCCAACTATAGAATGGATAGACGACAAACAAATGTAGACCTCCTCTAATCTTACACAAAACTAAGTGTTCTTGCTGGGATGATAGAGTGACCATTGCCTATGATAACTGCCTTTTTAATAACTTAACTGTAGTTTTACACCAAATCTTGCACAAAACTCAAAGAAAATGGTTTGACTATCTAGATGACTTAAAATTGCATTCATTGTTTACAACAAGTAGCATACTACCAAATATTTATTAGTGTATGTTGTCATTGACATGAACAGTGAAACATACCACATCCACTGAGAGAGAGAGAGAGAGACCTACCAATCATCTATCTTATGCCAGACATCAGGTGAGGTTTGTACAAAGCTGTATTAATGTCCTGAGTACATTTTCCACCCAAAGTGCACAAGTACACCATATAAGTCATATTTCAAATCTCCCTGCAATTCACAGACAAAAGCTAGATTCGAAAAACAGAGGTTGCTTCAGACAAAGAAAACACTAGTTTTAAATTACATGCAATGATAATGATAAAGTACCTGACTGTCTTGTTCATCATTAGTAAAAGGATTTAACTCCAAAACTCTAGGATATGTAACTTTTTTGTGTACTTTACTCCCAATGATCCCAGTGTTGATGAAACATTTAAGATGGATTGAAGGAATCTCAGGTGCACTATCAATCGTAAGATTTTTTGAAAAAGAGTTGCCATGCTTGAAAACCTCACATTCATACTTGGCATCACATTCTAAATTTTCTTCTCTCGTGAAAGACTCTAATGCCTCGGTTATTGAATTTGAATTCTCTATTTCCAAACTCAAATCAATAAGAGGCTCAAATGTGTCCGAGCAGTGCGAGAAATCAACACACCTTATCTGAAACAATTACAACAATGTTATTATCATAGTTCAGAAAAACAATGCCAGCTGTGATGCTCTAAACTCCAGATGCAACACAATGCTCAACTAAGAAGCTACCAAAATAGCATCAACACAAAGCATTGTGGCAACCTCTTAATTTATTAAGCGCAGATGAACATTGAAACTACAGGATAAGGTAAGAATTTTAGTTGTAAAAAATATCTATGCTATGTATAAAACCTTGCAAGAAAGAAGAAGTAACTATGAAAAATAGAGTGACTGCAATACAACATACATTTCAGTCAATGCTAATAATGTGATCCCTCTTAAACCAGTGTATAAATAAGAATAAGATTCAAAGTTACACAACATCGTTCAACACTCTTGTATAAGCAAACACATTAAATATTATCGCCCTTTTGATCTTAGAGGAAATATAAAGTTGAAATCACATTCCTGACTTCTTAGACGGCCTCCAAACAAATTCTTTACAAAACTTTCTCCTGCAAGAAGCAAACATGATTGAGAATCCTTCGAAGGCAACAAGGTTTTATGCAAAGCTTCTAACAAGCAATGCTTATACTCATGTGCATCCTCCTGCTGGTATTTATGAAATGACGTCGAGTTTGATAAATCTTAAAGGGATAAGTTAAGTTAAAGACAAAAGGAAAAATGAAATACAAATAACTGCAAAACCTAGAAGAAAATTGGAACAAGGAACAAAACAGGACCATATATAACGGAACAACCTGGAACAGACAATTGGTGAAACCGTTGAAATTTTAAAGACTAGCTAGTGCAAAAAACAAAGAACCATAATAAGGATTCATAAAGAAGATAAACATTCAATCATAGATGTGAGTCTTGTAAAATCCTATATGAAAAAGGATACTACAAAGATTATCAACAAGTTCATCAGGCTCAATGACTTCCCCAGAGGATGATAGCGCTATATTTGCATGTTTTCGAAGTGCACAAAATGCACAGAGTCCTTCATTTACACCTTCATGATGTTGCCACTTGTTAGGAGTCATTTAATCTAAAATAGGAAAAGGCAAAGTAAGAATAATTTAGCACAAAAAATCTACATGCTCAAATAAGACAAAAACTTGACCAATCCACCATATGAAGAAAATCTAGTTAGAAGATTATAATTCTAGCCGGAAGGATATGTTAAGTTATGCATCTATGCAAAGCAACCATGATGCTATTATATAAACAAATTGTCACACCTCCGGTTTTGACCCCGTTTGCATGATGTATATAATGTAATTAATCATGGTGTGGAGCTAAAGGCAAAATCCCCACCATCGATTTGGTTGTGTATGTTTCGGCAATAGGGATAGTTGCCGATGGTATATCGTGCTATTTGGCACATTATAATTCGGCATCATGTAAACACACACATCAAAAAAAACTAAAACCACAACCCGCTATGACAGTGCAACGTTGAATGAAAAGGGCATGATTCCAAAGGATAAGGGTGTGGGGGATGTCAAACCTTGGTTTATGGGGGAAAAACCCATGTGTTTCCACCTTGTTGTTTTGTCACCTTTCTTGTCTCATCCAAACTCTTCCAACCTCTTTATTGTTTTGGTGGAGTAGTTGAGGCAGTTATGGCTGCTGGTGGTTGGGGGCAGTTATTGCTTTTGGGAGTGGGGTGACAGGACTGTCAGTCCCTTGCCCACGCGCCCACTCCACCCACGACTGCATTCACTCCTCCCTCCCACGACTCCATTCCCCCGTTCTCTCGATGGTCTGTTCATATTCCTCACATGCAGAGAGACGGTCTGCTCTTTCCTCACGTGGTTGTTCATCCACGCGCATGAGTGGAGCTGTTCACTCTCACACAGGGGCGGAAGTCTTGCTCATTCTCCTCACGCACAAGAGTTTTGCGTTGGTTTCCTCCCGCTCTGGGAGGTATGCCTATGTGTTTCACACCAGATCGGTGGTAAGTAAATGTTCCCCTGTCGATTATGGTCGTGTGTGCTGTCAACTATGGTCCGCGGTTGTTCTTTCCTTCCATCCACGTCGAGAGTCTGTTCTCTCCGTTGTCGGACTGTGTATTCTTCCGCTATTTCATTGTGGGACGGGAGCTATCATCCTCCCTTCCTTTTGTTGGCTGTGGTGTGT
>LPNX010872355.1:64655-90086 GCA_001517045.1 Pseudotsuga menziesii | reverse complement strand
TATAAAGTGGTCCAAAGGGGTTAATGAGTCTGCAGCGGGACAAGGGAAGGCCATACAATGTGTGATTCACCTAGTGTGGTGAAATCCGCTATAACATGGTGTCCAATTACGTTTTGGGCCACTATGCATTCTTAGTGGAGCTGTGCTCACTGGTTTTCAATTCAGGGCTATTGATTCCCCCCTTGTTCGCTGATATGTTTGGGACTGTGTAAGGTCGCCATAGTTTCATTGTGTTCTTGGGCTGTTGATTCACCTTGGCCTGGGGGTTGCTTCTTGGTTGTTGAGGTTGCAGACATTCTTTGGGTGTTGTTGCTGAGTTGTTTTGGCCACGTTAGGGCCAAGAACAACTCAGAGTTGCCTTGTGGGCTTGAGTTGTGCTCATTAGATGTTTGGGATTAGCCCTGGTTGTCCTTACCTTCTTCACAGGGCTGTGAAGGGATTGTTTTGCTGCATGTAAGCAGTGGTTGGTCTTCGGACTGTGCTGGCTTGTCCGGTTTGTTGATGGCCTGATAAACCCAGTGGTGTTGGTTGCCGATTGTGTCCCTTGGCTATATGTAAGCCTGCATTGACCCTTATCCTTGGAGGAATCCTTCCCAGCTCGGGGGTTGCAGTGTTGCTGAGAGATTGATGAGCACGCCGGCCTATGGTTGGGTGGAACGTTGCAGCGATGTAGCTGGTTGCGGGACTCTTCATCAAAAGATAAGTAATCTTGGTTGTTTTGTCTCTGCAATTTTATATCTATTGTATAAGGAATTATGATGAACATGATTTATGCTAGAAATATATGTGTGTTGCTTCCACTGAATGTTGATTCATTCTGCATCTGTGTATGCTTGTAAGTGTTAATTCCAGCATTGATGTTGTTTATGTTCATGGGGTTGTTTGCCCGGCTGTTCGTGGTGTTCGTCGCGTCCTCTTTGGCGGTTTAAGGGATGGGGATGTGACAGTATGGTATCAGAGCTAAGGTTGCAACAATGGGCCTCTATGGGCCATGAAGGATGCAGTGACAGAAGGTAGAATTACCTTCTATGTCCAGCAAAATAGCAGCAAACTTCAAAAAATTTTCCTAAGTATTGAGCAGTCTATTCAGTCGGATCATCGGAGCACTTAGAGGAGTCAACTTCCGTCGTAGCGGAAGAGTTAGACGAAGGCATGCCGCCAGCGGAAGAAAAGAAGAGAGGTTCGGAGGAAATTAGTGGATCAACGTCCACCGTTGCGGATGTAAAAGCAACTAGGCATCTGACGAGGAAGAAAGTGCTCGTGCATCTGCCGTTGCGGAAGCCAAAGAACTAAGCCTTCCGATGTGAAAAGCCACCGATCGGAAGAAGACAGCGTTTCATGTTCCGCCGTTGCGGAAGCGGAAGTGCTAAGCCTTCCGATGAGAAATCCAGCCAACGCCGTGAAAGAAAGTTCAAAAGATTGAAATTTTTCTAAGTAACGATTGGTCGTCGGAAGAGAAAGTGGTTCATGAGCTGTTGTTGCGTAATTGAAAGCACTAAGTCTTCCGATGTGAAAAGGTTGTCGATGCCGATGCCAGTCAAAAGTTAGTTCACCAATCGGAAGAGAAAGTGGTTTGTGTGCCGCGGTTGCGGAAGCGGAAAGCATTGAGTCTTCCGATGAGAAATACTACCGACGCCGATCAGGTTGCGCCGTCGATCGGAAGAAAATTAGAGATCTTGTTCCGCCGTTGCGGCTACCTAAATGACTAAACCACCCGAAGCACAAGAGCTTCTGACAGCCGATTCAGCAGAGGAATTGGTGGTTTCGAGAGCCGATTCTGCGGAAGATTAAGGGAAATGAGACCCGATCCTGTGCAAGGGAAATTTGAGTTTTTCGTGGGATTTTTCTAGCAGAATTTGACTGTTTTCCAGTGGTATTTTTTACTGTTTCTCAGTGAGATTACAGGGCTGAAAAGGAGAAAAATGGTAGTGATCTAATGCGCCAGATTGCGTGAAAAAACAAAGATTTACAACAACAACAACAAAAATGAGGGCACTGCCCTCGACCCGCCCTGCAATGGCGAAAGCCACAAGGGGGAAAGCCCCCTTGACCCTCGTCGTCCTTGTGAAAAGAAAATTCTATGTTTTGGGAAAATTAGTTAAACCCAAAATTCATGAAGATGAATGGTGCATCGAAAATGAGGTGGCTGAAGTTAGCATTCTGGACCAAAATACAGTTGTTTGTTTTTCTTGAGATTTGGTGAAAGTCTTCACTCTTAGAAGTGGCGTGGTTTTCACATCCAAGGTCGGAATGAAGCATGTGGATAGGCATTGGAAATCTTATCCAGTGGGGAACAACGGTAAGTCACCAGAATCTGAGCATGAAGCAGAAAAGTGCTAAAGATTGGCCGCTGCTATCAAATGGATAAATCTAGACGTTGCATGCCCAGAGGTAGCAAGACTATGAAGTCAACCAACTGTTGCGTGGAAGAGGAATTCCATGCAAGGATGAGGGATTTGAAAAAGGGAAGTTTTCCTTAAAACCCTGTCTTGCTAACTATGTTACTTTTCCTAATTTTTATGCATGAAATGCATGAGGATATGTATTGCATGTATAGGATAATGCATGTTGGTAAGGATATTGGGAATCATATAATTATAATGGACCACTAATGATAATCATTGCTTGATGCTGGCATTAGTGGAAAAACCAACGACGACATGGAACTAGCTGAATGTGTGGATGATGCTGACAATTGTGATTAGCAACCCTATGGAGAAAGGGATAAGGCAACAAGTCCATAGCAAAAGTTGGTGAGCAAAATTTTGCAATCTCCTGCAAAGGACCAACCAAATTGGTCATGTCAAGGGTGTAAGTAAGACCCATGCAGGTAAGAGTTTGCTTATGAAAAATCCCATGGATTGGTACATGTAAGAGACCTCATAGCATGTGGATGTTGGAATATAGAAAAATGTCATGCCTGTATATATTGATTGAGCTTGGTAGCCCAAGGAAAGTAAGTATAGGGCAAATGTTGTGATGTATTGCACGAATGCATTGAGATGAGTGCATGCGATATGTGGACTAACTAATGACTGAAATGATGAATTAATGATAATTCTGGAACTATTTCAAAGGTTGTTATGAATGTAGGATAGTCATGATCAATTGGCCGCCAGAAATGCTCTGTGGAAGAGCAAGGTGGTATGAATGATACGCTTGTGAAGTAGGGAGTATCTGAACATTTCATTTAATTACATGAATGATATGACTATGCCTTGCAATGATGATGATTTCATGCAGTAAATGAGTTTTGGTAATATTGATGTGACTAACAGCTGAAAGTATTTGAATTTTATCAATTCTGAAAATGCTTCAGTGATGGTTGTAGCAATGAAAAGGTTATATGCATCCGGACTTACCAAGTGTTTGGTTGATTGAAGCTCATGTTTTAGGTAGATTATTTCGGGCATGGCAGTGAGAGGTAAGACCCTGACCAATGCCAGAATCTACCATGTGAAAAAGCTTATTAAATTTGAATTGTGAATTTCAAATTTAAGGAAATGCTGACAACTACTAGTCACTACTGGCTTGCATAAGCTTGTGTTTGGATGTTGAAGCTTATGTTTCAGGTAGATTATTTCGAGCATGGAAGTGTGAGGTAAGACCCTGACCAATGCCAGAATATACCATATAAAAGAGCCAAACTTTATGAGAAGAGTCTCATGGTTGTGAAAATAGCTGATGGGTTGTTAAATTTGAATTGTGAATTTCGGATTTAAGAAGTGCTAATGACTACTAATCATGGTTGGCTTGTATAAGATTGTGTCAGGAGGGACGCATGGTAAGTGGGTATTCATGTTATGATAGTAAGCATAAAATTATAATGGGCATAGTAGTGCTGCTTACAAGAAACCCACAATTGAGCAAGTCAATTTCTGTAATAGATAGAATTGCAAATTCTTATTGAATTGGATTGCTAATGTCATTGCTTGGTTATGGAACGATCAATTGGATTGTATTATCAGGTAATGATTGACTGTTTGGCTATTTGATGAATGTGTCAGGGATACACACTGCAGGAAGATCATGTGTGATGACCTGCAAGAGCCAAACTTCATGGGAAGGTTTTCCCTTGGAAATGGGTTTCGGGTGAAACGCCATTGGACATTTTGGAAATGTCTCATCTGCACCGCATGTTCAGTAGTAACATGAGTGAGATGGTATAGATTATGTCGGTGAGACATGCGTGTATATGAAACTTAAAAGGAAGCAGGGATGGGGGCTTGGTTTGCTTGAACCTGGTGATTAGAAACCACACAGATAGAGCTAGAGGGCTGGCTTTCTTCTCCACAACCCCGGGATAGCACTGGAAGGGAATGCAGGGCCTGAGGGACTGTGTAGCAGAGAAAGGACTGATTCCTTGTGCTGGGTTGGTGTGGGTGTCTTAGAAGTCAGTCTAGTTATGGTGTAGGTGTTCCTATCTCTGCAACGAGCTCACCAGCTTGGCATTCAGCCTTTCCCAACTTCTTGATGGCTTGACTGTGCCTGATATATATATAAAAGGCATGCTACGACGGCAAATGGATAAGTGTTCTGTAACCCTTGCTAAGAATAGGCATGTTTAATTGTTGAATTCCATATGTAGAACATGTTTTGATTTTATTTCCATGTTGACCGATTGCTTGAGTATGAATAGGGCCGACATGGCACACACCGGAAGAGAGTGCACACTTTTCCAATGTTGGATCATGAAAGGGTTTTCAATATTGATTACACTCTAGGGAGTAGACGCACTCTTGGTGTCTCAATACTTGGTAGTGAATGATATGAAATGTGACTACAGTTTTAGAGCAATAATGCCGATGAGTTCGCTTGTATTGCTTGTGTTTCTTGTGTTAACAGGCTAAAGGTAAATGGTTGATATAAGTGTATGGTTGGTATAAGTGAATGTGTTATTGTCGATATAAGTGTGTGTTGGTATAAGTGTATGTTGGGCTGTGATATGCCTGAGGATCCATAGTAGATCCTAGACCTAGAAATGGTCACGATAAAGTTCCAAGCCCAGTTGACATGAGGGTGTGCTGGCTGGACATTAATTATTTGATGTTGAGGAGAAGCCTGTGTGCTGACCTAACATCTAAGTCCATAGGCGATCCCAAGGCTTGCAAGGCGAAGCAGGATCCTGTGGACGAACAAGGAAACACACAATACAGATAAGTATTGGATTATTTTGCTTATGAATATACATGTGTATATGATTTGGTTATGATGTTTTAAGCTCTTGTTCTAGAGATAAAACTAATGAGAATAAACTAAACATGTGAATTTATTCAATGTTGGATATAGGTGTCGCTGGAAGCGAGGACTATGAGAGCATCCTAAGGGTGCATGTGGACATGTGATTGTCCTGGAGAGCTCAGAATGAGCGATAATGAAAAAGGTGCTAGTGAGACTGTGAGGTTTCTAGCAGACAAGACCAACCATGTGGAGAGACTCCATGGTTTAGAGGTCTGGAACAGACCGAAGACACTAAGTGTCATGACCAAGAAGGATTGGTCCAACATTCACGGTGAAGTGAAAGAGGCTGAGAGCATGAAAAGACACAGCAGTGGTGTGGGTTCCAGGATGGAACAAAATAAAGAGGGGAAAAACTCTTACTACTCTCCTTTGCATTTTGATTATATATACATATATATGTTTATGCATTGTGAAAACAAAGGATTGTTGAATGCATGTATGATTGAGAATGAAATGTGTGTATTTTCTTAAGTAAAATTGTGAATGCTGGAATAGTTAATTCCCTGCCCAGGAATGGACATGAATGAGCTCATGTGCCTGTTGGGAAGGCATGAAAGATATGAAAGCCTCATTGATGAGACTTGGAATGTCATGCCAAATGGGGAAATTAATTGACTGATTTTAATGTCTATATTATGCTTGGTCTAATAGAATTTCAATGGTGCATTTCATAGGTGAGAAAAGTGAAACCAGGTGGTGCACATTGATCATGGCAGCAAATCAAAAGTTGTTGGACTTAGCTGGAAGTCTCCTTCAAATGATTGCCAAGACCCAAGAGAATCTTGGGGAGATGCTCAAGATACAGAGAAGGCAGAATGAGATGAACCACCAGATTTTGCAAGACTCTATTGGTTTGCAAAGGGAGGTGAAAAGCCTTCTGGGAGCAATCGACAAAGGAAAGGAAGGTGGATCAGCAACAGGACAATTGTCCAAGCGACCCGATAGGAAACGGTCTAGGCATGAAGACTCAAAGGAAATTGAGCAGGTAAATATGAAGCAGCCAGTGAAATGCTGGAGATGCGGAGGACATCATTTACATCGGGACTGTCTAATGAGGGAACATGATGAGGGCAATAGCCACAAAGTTCCTAGACTTCGGGATCAGCTGGAAGCTGAGAACCAGCAGGAGAAGTCCATGGAAGCCGAGGGGATTGGTCTTAAACGTTCAAAGTAAATGATTGGACGTGGGACAAATCTGCAATTTTGAAATTTTGATGTGCAATTGTATATGTATTGTATATCTGTAATGGAACACCGAGGACAGTGTTATTCCAAGGGGGAGGGGAATGTCACACCCCCGATTTTGGCCCCATTTCCATGATGTATATAAATTAATTAATCATGGTGTGGAGCTAAAGGCAAAATCCCCACCATCAATTTGGTTGTGTATGTTTCGGCAATAGGGATAGCTATCGATGGTATATCGTGCTATTTGGCACATTATAATTTGGCATCATGTAAACACGCACATCAAATAAAACTAAAACCACAACCAGCTACGGCAGTGCAATGTTGAATGAAAAGGGCATGATCCAAAGGATAAGGGTGTGGGGGATGTCAAACCTTGGTTTATGGGGGAAAAACCCATGTGTTGCCACCTTGTTGTTTTGTCACCTTTCTTGTCTCATCCAACCTCTTCCAACCTCTTTATTGTTTTGGTGGAGTAGTTGAGGCAGTTATGGCTGCTGGTGGTTGGGGGCAGTTATTGCTTTTGGGAGTGGGGTGACAGGACTGTCAGTCCCTTGCCCATGCATCTAGTCCACCCATGACTACATTCACTCCTCCCTCCCACGACTCCATTACCCCGTTCTCTCGATGGTCTGTTCATCTTCCTCACGTACAGAGAGACAGTCTGCTCTTTCCTCACGTGGTTGTTCATCTGCGCGCATGAGTGGAGCTATTCACTCTCATGTGGAGCTATTAGATGTTTGGGATTAGCCCTGGTTGTCCTTGCCTTCTTCACAGGGCTGTGAAGGGATTGTTTTGCTGCGTGTAAGCAGTGGTTGGTCTTCGGACTGTGCTGGCTTGGCCGGTTTGTTGATGGCCTGATAAACCCAGCAGTGTTGGTTGCTGATTGTGTCCCTTGGCTATATGTAAGCCTACATTGACCCTTATCCTTGGAGGAATCCTTCCCAGCTCGGGGGTTGCAGTGTTGCTGAGAGATTGATGAGCACGCTGGCCTATGGTTGGGTGGAACGTTGCAGCGACGTAGCTGGTTGTGGGACTCTTCATCAAAAGATAAGTAATCTTGGATGTTTTGTCTCTGCAATTTTATATCTATTGTATAAGAAATTATGATGAACATGATTTATGCTAGAAATATATGTGTGTTGCTTCCACTGAATGTTGATTCATTCTGCATCTGTGTATGCTTGTAAGTGTTAATTCCAGCATTGATGTTGTTTATGTTCATGGGGTTGTTTGCCCGGCTGTTCATGGTGTTCGTCGCGTCCTCTTCGGCGGTTTAAGGGATGGGGACGTGACACAAATATGTACTGAATGACTTCATATGGCTCTACAATAAAAATATGGCCATGCATACAAGTCATTTGATAAATTATATAGTTAAACCTTTCATACAAAAACAGTAATATAAGTGAAACTTACATGGAGTTGTATGAGGAGTGTTCTAGAGGTAATTGACCAAGGGTGGATTATGAGTAAAACACTGCAAAAATGCATTTAGGAAGCAAGTGTTCCCCAAATTTCGAAGTCCTGCACCCTTTAGTATTTGCAAATAACATCCAAAGATTAGACTCTGAAATCAGAAGAAAAAAAAAACATAAAAATAAATTCACCATTTGCTATCACATCTCAAAATTTCAGTTTCCTTTCATGATTAGAAATCCAAATTCAAAATTGGGAGGCCTTACCATATGCTAATAACATAAAATCTCTAAAATCAAACTGGCCCAAACCCAGTGAAACAAAATAAAAGCCTGCAATTCTTGCACACGTTATCAAAAAAATACTCATGGTATGGATTTAAGAGAAACCATGAGCCCAAATAAGGGCCCAAGCCTGTCACAAGGTCTCGATTGCAGGAAGAATCAACAAGCTTCCATGAAATAAAATCAAGCATGTTATAGTTAAGTGATTGAAAATAAACATGTTTAGTGCTTAGACTCAAATTCAAAGTCCCTGAAGCAGTGTTGCCTTATTAAAACAGAGCAGCATTAACTACTGCATCCAAACAAGTAAACATCTTACAAATGTGGCATATCTCAACAGGCAAGCCTAGGTACCCATACAAGTTCTAGGAAAGATTGTCCGAATAGATAGTCCAAGCATGGCATCAAACCCAGATGCAAATCCCACTTTGCCAAGAAAGAGCCAATTACTAGACCAACAACAAACCAATAAAATATTATAAAATGAAAAATGTACAAATACATAAAAAGTTTATGAAATAGAAAATTAACCACACAATTTCCAAATTTTCATCCCTACCAAAGAGGATATAGTTTCTATGAAATCCAAATTGAAAAATTCAAGCCCTGCCATATAACTATGGCCTACTTATTTGAAAACCATATCACTAAACTACATGTTATCGAAAGCAACCCAAATTTTATAAAACAAACATTACACACAATTTGCAAACAATGATACGATATATATCAATAGTTGATACTAGGTGCTTCCCCACAATGGGTGGCACATCTTAGCAAGCAGGCTCCCACAGATAGAAGCCAACCGACACTGTCTAACCTAACATTTGGCATGGGCAAAAAGACAGCTGGCATAGACAAGATGCCAGGATTTTAACAAGGACACAACCTTTCGAGCCCAGAAATGATGGAAATGAAGGAAATAAAGATGGAGGAAACCATAGACAAAGGTGGGGGGTGTTGTTTAACCCAATTTCCATAATGAAACTAATCCCCCATCAACATTCATAATGGTTCAGCTTTACATGAACTTGAACAACAAGCTTCCTCCATTAATGAGACACCCACATCCATTCCTGGACAAGATAATTAACAAATATATTTATATTCAAGAATGCCGAAAGAAATTGACATGGAGTAAATTCTGCGTATAAAAGTGTATTAAGAGAACTAAGGCCTATTCTATGAAAGTAAAATAATTTGGAAATTCAGAAGTCATTGTCGATGTATAGAAACTTTAAATACCCTTTAAATAATTAGAAAAAGAAATATTAAAACAAGAAAAAGCATAAACCAACATTTTTCTTTACCTATTTAATTTCAAAACAAAAAATTCTTCAAAGAAAATGCATTGTAGATGTGAATATCAAGATCAACCATCAATGGAAACAAGGTCACCCTGAAAATAGATACTGCCAATAAGAGTTTAGCAACAACTTACAAAATTGCTAGTATATAGACAGACCATGGCAAACAAGTCACTATCTGGATACATGATCCAAGACCACCTTAGAATATGATGTTATGTTCGAATAAAATATTCAATATCTGAAATACAACAAAAGTAGAGGGAATTGTTGAAGCAGGTTGTGAATAGGTATTTTCTTTTCAATTTTGAATACGCCTCCTCGGCTTCCTACTAAAACTGAATAGCTTGCAGGATTCGATGCTTAAATCCACAGTTGCAGATAGTGACATGAAAAATATAGCCTCCTCTACACAAGTTATATGCCTCATATCCAATTGCACCATAGGCTTGCTGCTGAACCCTACTATTGATTCAGGGGTTTTGAATTATTCTAAGCTATACAAGAATGGTGGTTTAGTGGTCGGGCCACTTGGATGAGCACTTCGAAGCTGACATTTTCTACTTCATTTGGCATTTACATAACAATTTTTTCCTAGTGGAAGAACCGAATTTTTTAATAAGGCTGTTGACCATGAATGGATACCTTGTTCCTTCTATAAGGTCTAACTCGATTCAAAGAGAGCAAGGACAATGTACTGGATGCTGATCTACACTCCAAATGGATTCAGAGACAATGCTGGGCTCAAATTGAAAATGCTGAAAAGTTTAAATGCATCAATTGCACAATATACTTCTAATATTAAATAACTGCTTTCTTTTTTAGATATGCCTCAGCACTCAATCAATTGATTATGACTGGTGAAAATAGTCACTTGTAATGATTATCGAACTATTAAACTCCACACGACCCGAAATTTACAAATACAGATGGAAAATATGTTTAGCATGACAACAGGGTGGCCCTTATCTGATGTAGCTTGAATCCAAATACATGGCAGGTTAATAGTCCCTTCAGGTTTTCCCCACACATCCCATTATCACAAATCTTAGTAGAAAAGTGTCAATAAGACAACTTGAGAACATAATAATAATTTTAATTGTTATCAACATGACAAGAATCTATAGTTTAGGATGCACGGCAGTTTACTTTCTGTTGCCCTATCCTTGACAACACATGTTTGTAATGTATATAAACTATAGATTTGCATATTGGATATAGTCCATGGTAGATCACAAGATGCATTCAAAGTATGATTATGGATATTTGCATCCTCAAAGCAAAAATTAATCTCACCGAATAGGAGGAAAAATGTAGCAATACAAATGAATAACTCATGTCAATGTTATTTGATGCACAAAGCATAGCAAGTACAAAGATTAAAGGAATAACACATACAAACACAAGCTCTATGAAATGTAATTGCATAGCAAGTACAAAGATTAAAGTAATAACACATACAAACACAAGCTCTGTGATATGAAATTGTGTGTATTCAATACAATAGCTAAAACTTGTAGTTATTATACAAATTCTTTCATAGATTGTACAGTCGATGCTTTCCACTCTCACTAACAATTGTTCATTATCTGATAAGTATGAGGAGATGAGGAGAGCAATTTTTTCTCAGCAGCTTATTGGTCACTAAGAATCTGTCCATAACAGCAATAATCTGACTCCTATAAAGGAACTAATCTCTTCAGCAAAACAATGGGTTTCTCTATGAGTGCAATGCCAAAATCTATACAAATTTTCGAATAACAAAAAACTCGGGCTGGGTGATCATGTCTAGACTCAAAAGAGGGTTGGAATCCTTCAAATGTTCTAAAAGAGTGGAGAAGATAAAACCAGGCATTGACATAAATGTGAACTTTAAAGGACATCTGGGCACTATTTATTCTTACCTCCAGACAACTATATATCAAACTTCAAATTCAGAGTTAATCTTACCTACAAGGCTACAAATTTAATAATTATATGGTTTCAATTAAAGAATCAGAAACTTGTATCATTTTTCCTACAGGAATGGGTTGTTGATCCACTATATTCAACAACACTTATGGAAGTAAATGAAGCTAGCTATATCCCACACTTACCTGGGATACTTCGGACCCATTTTCAGGTTATTTTCTTTAAAACATTATTTTGAGTGGAGAATTGATGGTTTACAAGTCCAGTCAAACAATAGCATCCACCGAACAAATTCCCATGAATTCCACTCCAAGTCCTTCCTCAACTCATTTAAATTTCTTGAATAGGATATAGAGAATTTTCACGTTGTAGAAATGAGTCTCATAAAACATATGATCTTGAATGCGTGATAAGAAAACTATTGAGTTCTTGTTCCCTGACATCATTTTTGAACTAAAGGACAAGCCCAATATGCTGCGATCACAAAAAAGTTCATTTAGAGTGATATCCAAAGCAAAGGAGATGGTTGTTATAAAAATCTTAGACAATGTTTCTTTGCTACTATCCTAAAGCTGCCTCCAAAGGTATTGGAACTCAAATGATTTGAAGTTGTTTGGCCTTAACGCTCAATGCAATCTTATAAACTTAAACGATTTCTAGGAAATTTTATCCTTGGAATTCTCAATTTTAGTCGTTAATTTCTGGTTTTTTCATTTATAAAATCCACTTTCATTCCCTATTTGTAGGCTGCTTATACATGGCTTTGTTCGGGCTTGCTAAAACTTGATTTCGTGGATTTTTTGTCTTTCTTATATTCCTAAATTGGGAACTTCTTTACTCTAAGAAACCCCCCGAAAATTACATAAAAAGAGAACTCAGCAAGAATTTTAATGAAAACAGTTACAATAGACATAAATATCACATTCACCAAGCCATTTACAGGCTCGAATGGGGAGGTTATTGATCATGCTTACGAGAGCTTGTTCTTGCGAGACGGTTGATTGAGAAAAAGTAGAGTCCCTAGCATAACATTATTCCTTACAGTAAACCAGTTACAGTTCTGCATTATCTTAGCTGGCCCAACTCCCTTGCTGCTATTGAGGACCTCTGCTCTTCAATTATATCTCTACTACGAAAAAATCTACCCCTAAGTAAGGACTGCAAAGAAGAACAAATACTATTCTTAGTAATATTGAAACAATATCACTTCTTAGTAATAACAAATGTAGAAATGACATGTGTCAGTTCCTAAACATAAATATTAAGACCCTTCTGAATGCAAAATAAGCTACTCACACTTAATAGCTGCACATACAAGACATTAGTTCCATCCTAGAGCATAGACCGGCTGCTGCCAATGTCATGACTCGTAATTTCAAACCAAACTAAATTTTTACGTGATTTTCTCTATAAATAGGGTCATCATCGGGGTGCATCAATGCATTTGTTTACTGCCAAACAAGACCACTAGTGGTTTTCTATTTAACCAGCAAGTGACAAAATGGTGCAACTTCTTTTAAATTCAAATTACTACAGAACATAAGAGTGTGAAAAGGAATTTTAATTGAACAAATGGATACATATCATAAATTCATACTCTCCAACAGTGGAGATGTTGTAGATATCATCATGCTATTCGAAAACACAAATCTTCCTAATCAGATAAATGGTCACATTTAACAGTCTCAAATAGTGAAGATGTTGAGATCTCATCATGCTAACCCAAAACACAGATCTTCCTTCTTCCTGTTTTGTCACAGCCTAGCTCTATGTCAAAATCACTTAATCTAAGAGTAAATACTATTGAAACTCGAAAGCCTCAATAACTTGAGGTTGATTCTTGATATAATATGCCCTCAAGTATTACGCTGTTAATAAAAGAAATCCGACTGCTCCAGTTTCACATGCATAAAATTGTACTAGGTGTGCTAATCTTCCCAGCAGAAGAAAGGATTACAAGACTGTATAGATGTAATAAATATTCAAGAATATGAGAGCATGTTAGACCAAAGAGGAATACACAAATATTCCATCAAGAGAGAAGTTTACACTGAAATGAAATAGAATAGAGATGAAAAGCCCGAACAAAAAGACAAAAGAGGATAGCTAAAACAAAATCCCCTGTAATACAGGGATTAAAGATCATAAAAACACAAGGGTTAACTAAGATTAGGCTTATGTTTTGAGGGTTTCTTCGAGTCTTGGTTCGACTTTGAATCCAACAATATTTTGAGAGAAAGAACTTGCTGAATCACTTGTGATTTATTCCAAAAAGGTCGACGCATTCCTATTTTGGTTGAAAAAGAAATATCAGAATGTGTGTGTGTGTTTGCAGAGTTAGTAGATTCAGAAAAAGCAGTGGAGTAAATATTGCGTACAAACCCTTCTCTTTCAAGTAGCAACGAAAATATTCTCTCGTAAGTTGGACGATATCCTCGTCTGTCAGCTCTTCAGTGCCATTAAAAGAATTGAGCAGAAGATATGACAACACCCAGACAACCCTACAAGATTGACACTAACAACGAATTTGCAATATAAATGAAATTGCACAGAATGAAAAACAAAGTACCTGTGTTTTTTTAGTTCTTTGGCTCTTTGAATCAGAATTCCTACAATGCAACTTCTCTGTGCAAACCCACGCAAACTAAATGTGACCAGTAAACGCCATTTATGCAGCAGGGAGGGGCGGTCGCCATGACAATATGTTCAACCACCTCCTCCATGAATAGCAAGCTATCTAATAAATTCAGAATAAATTCCAAACTGAGAAAAAAACACTACTCTTTCACAAGACGAGCTCTCCAGATATCGCCCACGGCACTCCAGAATCGCCGGACAACTGCGGTTCTGACAAACTCAACAGTCACGGCAAATCCCATGAACAATGCTCATCCATAAACACTGAAACTTGCAAGTGAAATAGGAGGACAACGAAATGGGAGGACAGAGCAGGGCAGCGACCGAAAACCTTTACCTCCAAAACATCCGTAAAACTTGAAAACACGTGGAGGACCAACGGATCACGAAGCAGACATGCGGGGATGGGGGTTAAGTGCTAGGACCACCAGATTGCGAAGAGGACACACGGAGAACCACCGGATCGCGAAGAGGACACGCGGAGGAGCAGGGTTGGTTGAATAGATGACGAAAGGAACGGTGTTTTTCCGAACATGTTCGGAGAAAAACGCCTTACGGCGTAAATATATTTTTACGCATTTTCATATTACAAATTTACTTCTTTTCAATCATATATATATATATATNGTTTTTCCGAACATGTTCGGAGAAAAACGCCTTACGGCGTAAATATATTTTTACGCATTTTCATATTACAAATTTACTTCTTTTCAATCATATATATATATATATTTGATAGAAAAATTCTCTTTATTATGTTCGAATAAACTTGAACTTCTTTCAAGGAGCTTACAAAAATAACAAAAAGAGTCATGTTTAGCTTTCATATTTTATTTTATACATAGAATTTGGCTATCTATTTTTTCACAAATGAAATTCATCATTCTCCTTTGTCTTCACCTCTGTTCTGACATCATAGATCATTTTCTATCTAGCAAAATAGATAGCCAAATAGATAGAAAATTTAGAAAGCTTATCCGATTAAAAAATCTTATCTGATTTCTAAATTTTCTATCGATTTGGCTTAAGCTTTCTAAATTCTCTATCTATTTGGCTATCTAGATAGCCAAAGTGCCTATTTAGAAATCTTATTCGCTTATGTATTTATCTCCCTGTATATATGTTTAAAGGAAATTGTCTCAAAAGATGTTATCTCCTCCTTGATTTTTTCCAATACATGTTGGAGGTGTGGAGCGTTGATCTGCATTTTGTCGGTGGCCCAATCTATGACCATTTTAGAGTCTCCGAACAACTGCAAATTCTGCGTTTGTTGTATCCATATCTAGCCTTAGTACTGCCCATAGTGCTGCTAATTCTGCTTTGTTGTTTCGGGCTCGTCTGGGGGCAAATGTTATTTCTATTTTTTTGTCATTGAGATACACCACTCCTCCTAATCGTTCAAGCGGTGGTTATCCATGGCTAGCTCTATCAAAAAAAACCCAAGGAAGTGTTTTGTTAATTTCCAGATTTGTTAGCAGCCACTGTGGTGTTGATTTAGGCTTCGTTTGGTGCTCTATCATCTTCTGCAAAAACACCATTAACAACCATATTTGAATTCATGTTTTAATATTTCAAATAATAATTTTATAACTTTGTTCAGTTGCTAAAAACATTGCTAACTACCAACATTGGGAAACGTGCAACTTTTCTACATTCCAACTGTAACTACGTAATGCTAACTCAATTTGATTCAGTGCTTTGGAAGTGAACATCTTCCAAATTATAATTCAATCTACTTATCATAACAACCTGTTGACCAGAATATAAGCACTATGTTAACAAGGAAGTGACAGCCTGAACATGGAGTGATTAGCAATCCCTAGTCATTTGCAGCAGCTGCAATCAATGGGTTTAACAGCTTCATTGGTTGACTAACTCTAATCTAGCTTAAACTAATTAAAATCCAAAACAATCTAATCACTAATCTAAATTAAACAAATTAAAACACTAAACTAATCCTAAAATAAATATATACAAAAATATACAAATATACCAAGATGCTCCTTGGAATGTCCCAATAATGACTTTGAAAGTTGCAACTTAGACATAATGCAAAAATACCAGCTACATAATGCAAAAAAAGCTACATAATGTTGAATGCATTATTTAATTCTAAGTTGAAAAAAAACTAAATGTCAATCCTATCTCCAAAGCCAATTGATTAAATTGGAAAATTTAACTCACATTTTAAACTTCTAATAATAACAAATAAAGAGAAATACATTGTCATTCAATTACCATAAATTTAAACAAATAAAAACCTAAAGACAAACCAAAAAAAAAAGAAATTCATAATGATTAGCTAAAGATTTTGATTCTAGAAGTTAAACATGTTTATTCAAATTCTACAATAAAAATGATATGTTTATTCAATCTTTGTCATTCATATCTCGTTAAATATGGAAAATGACGTTTTCAAGGGATAAGATCTATGAATTTCAACTGTTCACAACAATCACTTTTTTTTAGAAAGAAAAAAGCATGTCCTTGTTATTCGTTTGAATCAAAGGGCATCTTACAAAGCTTTCCCAAGATATGGGCTACAATCAAAGAGGAGAAATTGAACATGGCATATCGCCATACATCCCGAAAAGAACACAACACAATAAGTGCTGAGGGGGAGAATCTAGTGCACATTAAATATGTAATAAAAGATACCCATCAGAAATATCTATCATGCCATCCCATATCTACCATGTACATGATAAGCATGTGAGAAGCATACTAAAGGAGCCAGCTCCCAACATGAAGATAGGGTGCAAAAAGGGAAACTAAGTCCCACACCAACTCAAAAGAGTTTAAAATTGCCATGTGAGGTCAAAAGACCATCAAAAAATTCTGTATATGATCCCATACCCGGAGCCAGAGAAAGAGCAGCTTTAGAAAGACGGTCAGCTAGCTGATTATGTTCACGGTAGATATGGTCGAAAGACAGTGCTAGAAATAGCTTGCAAAGCTTTCTAGTCTCCCTACACCAGTAATGGAGCTCAGGTGGCGACAGGGAAGACTTGCCCTTTGCCCAGTTAATGATAACTGAGGAGTCACCAAACACCTGGAGTGAGGGAATGCCCATCATGTGGGTGGAAAGCAGAAGGGCCCAAAGCCCAACCAGTTCTGCTTTTGTATTTGTGCACTGTCTGACCCCCATAGCAAACTCTAAGGAATGTGTATCATTTAGGTGCAGGCTGAAACCAATGCCACCACTTTTTGCAAATGCACCACCAAAAAAACCACATGGATATACAAGAATTGGACCAGGGCCCAGTATTCTGGGTTTTTTCCTCTTTTCTGATGAGGGGTAGTACATTTGTGAGAAATATACCACCTGCTAAATCAAGCTAATCACATACAGCCTTTTCCCTTCGAAGATACAGTTATTTCTAGCTTTCCATAAAACCCACATAGTATAGAAGGGTAGGTAACAACAGATGTTGCGCTTCGCAAATTGATCGGTCCAAGTCCCCAGAAAATCCATAAGACAAGCAGTTTGTGTGAAAGGAGCTATGTGGTGCTGATCACTCAGGTTTGAGAGCAAGTTCAACCAGACCGGACAGTGTCCAAATATGTGTTGTGTACTGCCCTAATTTTCTAAGCATAGTGCACAGACAGAAGGCCCAATCCATCCCCTTTTCTGAAGATTATCCCATGTAAGCAATTTGTTTGAGATTGCCAACCAAACAAAACAACTGATCTTTTTAGGCAGAGTGCCATTCCATACGATATCCAAAAGTATGCTGCCAGGAGTGGGACACGAAGATGCAACTAGGGAGTCATATACCACATTTGTTGTTACAGTACCATTCAGTGGATTAAGTGCCCATACAAGAGTGTCTGATAGAGAATCCAGATGAAGGTCACTCCGATCCAAACTGTTGGTAAAATCCTCCCATGCAATTTTCCATTCACCACCAATACCAAGATCCGTTGCAAAGTACCAGTAGCAGTGGGGCCCCGAGAGAAAGTTATGGGCACTGGCAAGAGTAGAGATATCTAAATCAGCTAGGTAGTTGAGAAGATCCATGGGAAGTGACAGAGAATTGTCGATCCCCACAATAGGATCAATGCCTAAGCGAATGTTGTGACCATCACCCATTTTCCAAGCAAGTCCACGGCCTAGACAAGGTAGGGTTTGTAAGAAGCCCCTCCAAATAACAGAACCACCACGAGGACTGAACTTCTTACCACGCAGCCAATCTACCATGGATTCCTGCTTTAGATATTTGTGACAGAGTACTTGATGCCATAAACCATCGTGCTAGAGGGCAGTCCAAAAAAAATTTAGCCTCAATGCAATACTGAACCAAGGCAAATTATTTATACCCCATCCCCCATACTTTTTAGGCCAGGAGAGTTGTTGCCAACTTACTAGATGGTATCTGTGCTTATTGCCCGTAGAACCCTAGAGAAAATAAAAAATAATACTCCTGAGTTTGTTGATGATAGATATAGGGATGGGGGCTAGACCCAACCAATAAACAGGAATGCTAGTCAACACAGCTTGAACCAGGACCAAACATCCTCCAAGTGCGAGCATCCTGTGAGACCAATGAAGAATCCTACATTCAAATTTCTATATGAGCCAGAGCCAATCATTGCTCTTGTACCCCAAAGGCTTGAGGTGATAGCCCAAGTACTTGAATCCGGTAGAAATGGGATCCATTCTATAGGGCATAAACCGGGCTATGCCAATTCCCACATCTACATCCAAGTTGTTGTATAGAAAGCAGGATTTATCCATGCTAATGCACATGCCAGATTCCATGCAAAAGGTACTCAAAATGACATCAAAATCCAACCACTCAGAAAGAGTACCTGTGCCCAGAAGTATAACATCATCAAAAAAGAGAAGGTGTGTCAGTGCAAGCAATGGAGAGATCTTGATACCCCTAATGAGACTGTGAGTTCTAGCATCAGCAATCATGAGGCTGAGGCCTTCAATGACAAGAATGAAGAGCAGGGGTGAGGGGGGACAGCCCTGTCGGATGCCATGAGAGGCTTTGAAGAATTTGGAGGGGGTTCCATTAACAAGAACAACAAAATTTGTTGAAGTGATACAAGCCATAATCCAATTTACTCCAAGAAGTCGAACGCCAATTTGGATAAGGATGAGCCGAATGAAAGACCAGTTAACCCAATAAAAATCCTTAACCAAGTCCAGCTTTAGGATGAGGGCACACATGCTTCTAGTTTTCACTGTATGTAGGGTTTCTTGAACAATTCCAATGGGCTCGACAATCTGCCTGTCTTTAAGAAAACCATACTGTTCTCTAGAGATATGTGTGGCTAGGTGGGGCTTCAATCTGACAGCAATGAATTTTGAGATCGGTTTATAAAATAAATTACACAAGGAGATAGGCCTGAAATCAGCGAAGGAGTTGGGATTTTCCTTTTTAGGGATCATGGCAAGAAAGGTAGAATTTAGGGAGGGGGGAACACATCCCGAAACTCTTGTAATATCAACAGCAGCAAGTAATTCTTTACCTAGCAGACCAAAAAAGTGAAGATAAAATTCAGCAAGCCAGCCATCAAGTCTGGGGCTCCTGTCCTTTTTAAAGGAATGAAGGGCGCTTTCAATTTCCACAAGGGATACTGGTTGGGTGAGGCAAGAAGAATCCACAGGGGAGATCATATTGGGGTACATCATGACAACCCTAAGCTGAGCAAGTAGGTCTAAATGTTTATCATCACAGAAGGTATGTGAAAAGTGCCTTCGACCCGGCTCCTTAAGGACAAACTCATCCTCAACAACACCACCTTCCTCATCCAACAGTGACCAAATAGTGTTTTGGTTCCTTCTCCCTGATGGCAGAGTATGGAAATACTTTGTGTTTTGATCTCCATGGAGAGCCCATTTAGTACGAATTTTAAGCTGCCATGTAAGAAGGATATGGTCTGATAGGGAATTTTTTCAGAGTCGAAGCTGAGTAAGAGCAGTCTGTTCATCTTGGGAGAGGATTCCAAATGACGAGCCCGAGAGGATATCGCATATATCCAAGTCAATCCTTTGATTTTCTAACTCCAATATGGATCCTTTATCTTTGATCCATCCTTTGACATCCAACTTGAGAGAACGAAGTTTGTGGGTGAGAAGTTCACAGTCAAAGTAAGAAGAAGGGCCAGAAAGTTCGGACCACCTGTTGGTGACCCAAGAGGTAAAAGCAGGCTCATTCAGCCAGGATCTGTTAAACTTGAAGGGGTAGTTACAGGATCCCTTGGTTTTGTTCCACTCAATACAGATAGGAAAATGGTCAGAGATATCAGAGTGTAGGGTCCAAACCCGATGTACCTGAAGAGAAGGAATCAAGGTAGAAGCTATGAGGAAACAGTCTAAATGCTTGCTGATCCCATCAGTTCCCACCCGACCATTCCTCCAAGTGGGACCAGCAAAGGGAGGAGTTATATCCACAAGCCCCAAAGAGTCAAATAAGTTGTGAAAGTGTGTGAAGAGGGGATCAATGACAGCCCTTTCACCCCAAGTATCAGAGGCTTTCAGAGTAAGATTTAAGTCACCCCCCAGTATCAAATTAGGAGAGATGAGAATGCCACCCCTATGTACAAGCTCCCAGAAGTTTTCCCGGTTTTTATAAGGACCGTAACAGTTTAGTATATCCAAGGGTATTTGCATACCCCTGAAAGTAGCTTGCACCAGGATGCCTGCAACAGTTTCGAAGGCCCGACATCTAACCTGATGAGGGTTCCATGCGGACAATAACCCACCAGAGAGTCCCGAGGCACTAGTGGCACAGAATTCCCAATTAGGCAAAATTTTAGAGAAAGCAAAGAGTGCAGGATAGGAGCTACACATGGTCTCTTGCAATAGGATCATATCAGGACGGACAGAGCTAAACATTGCACAAGGAGGACACATGATCAAGAAAAATGTCATGGCCGAGGACGTAGCAGAAGCGACCCTCATGGGTTTTAATATTCTTTGAATGTCGCTTGCTACAAAAGCGAGAGGTGGCCTTGTCAACCATGAGGTGGCATTAGAAGTCAACCCTAAAGGAGCAACAAACCCTAGGCTACCGGAAAAGACGAAAGACCACCAGGAGGTAAAAATAATGAAAACCCACAAAACAGTCGAAACTCAGACACAGGGAAACCGCCAAAGCAGAAACCCAATAGCGAGGGAGAGATAACAGAATTACAGCTCCCCACAAATAGAAACCACCAAAGAAAATACCACCGACAACAAAGGAGAATACCAGCCCCCATACCGACCAGAGGGTGGAAAGGAGAGACCACGAGCAGAGACAAGAAAAACCCAAGATATGCGACCAAACCCTAGTATCACGGGTGAAGCAGAGAAGTGCAAAAGTCAACCATGATGCAGCTGACGAAGCCCACATAATCAGGGACAAAGAAACAGAACGTAAGAACCATGCAGGGTGGCGAAACGAGCAGAAACAGGTACCCACATACGGCGGCCAAAAACCAAAACAACACGATGTCCTTCCCACTTTTTCGGCTGGTTGGTACTAGTCCCCCTCAAGGGGGAGGAACTCCAGGATGACCGCCGACCGTGGGAGCAGAAGCCCAAAGAAAGCCAAACATAGGTGGAGCAAAAGACAGGGAAAGGTGAGGGTGGACTGAAAAAAAAACAAGGATACAAACCATCAAAAAGACCCAGAAAAAACCCTGAGAAGCCATAGACTCGCCAAGGAGGAAGAAGGGTTAATGCCATGGCTGTGACCACAGCATAAACAGGGCCACTACACAGATGAAGATGCCCTCCAAACCCTCCATTCGTTTCCTCACTCCAGGGCCTATTTCAACTTAAACTCATGCATATAACATGCCACCCAGTGATGCAAAAGTTAAAGGACTATCAAGAATGTTCCTGAAAAATAACCTTCACAACAATCACTTTACTAAGTAATATAATCTCAAAAATCTTCTTGCAATTTTTAGGTGGTCATATCTTGTAAACCTGCATATAAATAAAACAATAGTTACATAAAAATACAAGTCATAAAAACTTATATTTATGACTATTATTCCATGGTAGCAAATCTGGATGGATTATTTCCACTTCTTTGCGGATGAAATCAAATCGGGGCAGATTTTATTGTTTTTTTTTCGAATAAAATAAACTCGTGGCAGACTTTATTGTTCCTTTTTCAACGTATACTATTCTTCGTAGCCAAATATTGATAGTCCTTTCTAATATAAGATGTTAAAATCTTATCCATATTATCTTTATATTCCTGCAAAACAAATGTTAATTTAAATAAAATATAAAAAAAAACATAATTCAAATAATTAAAAAATATATACATATTTGAAAACAATATATAAACAAGTGAAATTAGCAGCAAAGCTGCTTAGTACCTGCCTCTTAGGAAAATTTTGGGAAAATAGCAATAGGTTAATTTATTTTGAGTTTTATGACTGTAGAAAAACAAAGCATGGCACTTTAGAAAGCTAATCTTGGTAGAGAAAAGCACATCTAAAGTTGCATCTATGATCACTTCATAAATACATTATTGTCTACGAAATTATCTAAAAGTAAAGCTTGGTTGTCTACAATAAAAAAGTTTATAACAAAATTAAAATTACTATTATATTATATTATGTTAACTATTTTGTTAGGTTAGTTGAGCAAACCAAAGACGAAGGATTACTATTTTTATTTAAATTTTATAATCTATAAGATGGTATTTTAAATTTTATGAAAGAAATGATACATTTATGTAAAAATGTTAATACATACATAATTGAATGTAAGATGAACTATTTAATGTGTGTCTTTGCTAATGTTATTAGTCTCATTATATACTGGCGATGTTGTTTGTAGAAAAATGTTAACTAAGTTGCAAACAACAATTAAATGTAAAGAAAACTTTTTAATATGGAAGATACAAAGTGTTTATTAAACTGCTATTATTATAGTTTAATATTAGTAAATTAATAAATTTTATATAAGAGTTTAATAATATGAATGATTTTTCTTTAGTATGACACGAATTGGTCTATTATAGAAAAATAATATTACAATTTGGAAAGAGGATAGGATGAGAGATTAACGGATTTAAAATAAGAATTGTTTTAATAAAGAAAGAAAATTGATTAATTTAATAATCTTTTTTATTTATATCTATTTATGTTAAAGATAGATTGATCTTGCATTTTTAAAATAATTTTTTAATGTTTAATTATAAATTTAAATACTTATTTTTTTCTTATGTTTAATAAAAATGAATTCTTAATAAACTATAAATAATTTTAAATATTACAAATTTCTTAAAAAGTAATTAAAATTTTAGTAAGTATATACCAAAATATAGATTACAATTAAAATTATAAGGCAAAACAAAATTGCTACCAAAATTTACCAAAAACTAAGTTCATAAATTAATTGAATTAGTTGTGAATTGGTAGATATAACTTATTTTTTTTATTTAAAAAAAAGTTGACTCTAAAAAAAGTGATTCATTTAATAATTATTTTTATTTATATCCACTTTGTAATTAAGTCTTACAATTTTAACCTATTTTTTTGTGTCCATTAAAATTTAAACTCTTAAGTTTTATTTTTATGTTTAATAAAAATGAATTGTTACTTAATTATAAACAATTTTAAATCTTACATAATTCTTCAATATGAATTCTTTTAAATTAACTAAACTTTGAGTAAATATAGTTACATAATGTAGATTACAATTAAAATTATAAAATAAAATTGCTATCAAATTTTACCAAAAAAAATTTCATGAATCGTTTATTTTTTTAAAAACAAATAAAAAATGATTTATTTAATAACCATTTTTATTTATATACACATGTTAAATATATATGTCTTTCAATTTTCTTTTTATTTTATTACCAATAAAATTTAAACTTTTAACTTTTTCTTTTATATTTCACAAAAATAAATTCTTAATCCCATCTAAATCTTAGAAATCATTCACCATAAATCTTTTTAAATTAATTAAAATTCTAACGAGTATAACCACAGAATGCACATTACAATTAAAATTTATAATGTAAATAAAAAAAATTAAGTTCATGATTTATTTATTTTTTAAAAAGAAAGCAAACGTGATGAATTGGTAATTTGTACGTCAGATTTGATATTCTAGAATTTTCTGGAAGCTTATCGAGTCCCATCTCATTTGTCGGATTAGTCATGCCACTAATCCATATTGCCTGTACTTAGCTGCGCAACGACCTTTTTGAATTACTAACACCACCAACCAGGGTTTGATCAAATCAAATCACCAACTATGGTTTATAATCAAGTCATAATAAATCTTTGAAGGGTCTATATAAAGTGACTTCATTATGATACAGGCGCAATATCAATCAATCTACTATTTCTTTCTTCAAGTGTTCTCAATATCAAACGATCCAGATTCCAGTCCAGCTACTCCGAGTTGTCATGGCCTCCATGGAGTTACGCAAACTTTTCGCCATCGTTATTTTGCTGTTTAATCTGCTCCCTATCGCTATGGGTATGGTTGCGCCTTTCGAATCCACATATAGTCGCAGGAATATGGCTTAAACTGTGTTCTCTTTATGAAGATGTCGAGGCGTAATATAACATTGTGTTGTTTGTGTCTGTGTGTAGGTGCCAATGGCAATCTGTTCAGGGAATACATAGGCGCCATGGGCAACGGCGTCAAATTGTCAGACGTGCCCGTCAATCCGGCGATGGAGGTCCACTTCATTCTCTCATTCGCCATCGACTACACTACCGGATCCGGCTCCCCTTCTCCCACAAACGGAAAGTTCAACATCTTCTGGGACACCGGCAGCCTGACTCCCCAGGCCGTGCAGGCCATAAAGGCTCGACACAACAACGTAAAGGTCGCTCTAAGCTTAGGCGGAGATAGTGTAGGCAATGGTCACCCCGTGCAATTCAAGCCATCGTCAGTGTCTTCGTGGGTAAACAACACAGTCTCGTCGCTGTCGAAGATAATCAAACAATACCATCTGGACGGCATTGACATCGACTACGAGCATTTTGAGGCCGACGCTAACACGTTTGTAGAGTGCATCGGGCAGTTGATCACCAAGTTAAAGCAGAGCAAAGCCATCTCCTTCAAGTCCATTGCTCCCTTCGACGACGGAGGCGTCGTTCAGTCGCATTACAGAGTGTTATGGAGCAAATACGGGCATGTCATAGACTACGTTTTCTATGCCTACGATGCCGACACCACGGTTTCACAGTTCATCCAACACTACAATACTCAGGCATCTCTGTACAAGGGAGGGAGGGTACTCGTTAGTTTCAATACATAGAGTTCACTACAGGTCTCTTGCCCGACCATGGATTCTTTCAGGTGTGCAAGACACTGAAGCAGAAGGGCAAGTTAGAAGGCATCTTTGTCTGGTCTGCAGACACTTCAATGTCTAACGGCTTCAAATATGAAAAACAAGCTCAAGCTCTTTTGGCGTAACCTGATTGATTGGATAGCTATTGATAATTACCCCGAATCAATA
>LPNX010872355.1:42865-64458 GCA_001517045.1 Pseudotsuga menziesii | reverse complement strand
TATACCATTTAAAAATGTATTAAATAAAAGAAAATAAAATAATTTATAACCAATTTTCAAAAGTATAACTTATATATACTTTATACATAATTTACACTATATAACATATATTACATTAACTACAATACAAATTTTATATAATTTATGTAATACATAATGGAATATACGATAAATATATTATTATTTTAAAAAGTTAAAAGAAAAAAAAATTTATTACATCAAGTGTATTGTTCAGATTGATTTTTTGGGTGTTGTCCAAAATTTGAAATTAACATATTCATAAAAAATAGTTTAGTTAACATCTCATAATTACAGTTCGTCGTAGTTGGAAAAATTAAACTTCAACTTCAATTATTCAATTTTTAGATACAACTATTAGATTATTAGATACAACTATGAACTTAACTCCATTGATGATACAACTATTAGCTTAACTTCAACTTCAATCACTACTTTTACTTGAAGTGTAATTGTTGATATGTTAACTTTTAAATTAACTATTAGACACAACTATTAGTTTAACTCCAATGATTGTACAACTATTAGCTTAACTTCAACTTTGATGATCACAGTTATATTGGATGACTATTCAATACAACTATTAGCTTAACTCCAATGGTTCTACAACTATTAGTTTAACTTCAACTCTAATCATGGTTATATTGGATTACTATTAGATAACTATTAGGTTAACTTCAATTGTGATACAACTATTAAATTAAATTTGGATGAACGTGGTAATAAAATTTATTAGATGACTTGTAGTTGTACTTGGGTGACTCCATCTCTTAGCTTGAGAAGTCGACCTTCATTATAGTGAAACCATGCACCGCCACCCATAAACAACAAGTGAACAGATTACTAAAAACATTCTTTACGAAAAAAACATTATCAATGTGTCAAATATATTCCTATGAGTTTTCCAAACATATTAATGTTATTAATATGATGTATCAGGCGTTTTCCAAACATATTACTTTTATTAATATGATTGTTGCTAGTTTATATTATATACATGAACTATATCACAAATACATTATTATTCCTGGAAGTTAAAAGAAAAGAAAAAACCAAACATTACAAGAAGAAGTACAAACCAAACATTACAAGAAGAAACCATCAAACTAAATAGCTAAATCCAAATAAAAAATAATCAAATATATTTACAAAATTATGAATAGAGATCAACTTATAAAATTAAGAAGAGTTCTCATTAATAGGGATTCTCAACTATATGCGCATGATAGGAGTTCTCATTAAAAATTACCTATATACTTTCTTATTGGTAAGTATAATAGAACTTGAATGCATTTAACCTTCTACAATAACAAAGAATTATACATTCTCCTGGACAACATGATATTAAATTTAAATATTATCAATTAATATGGGAGAACTTTAACAATATACATACTGATTAACTAAATTGGATTGATAACAACCATCGGTAAGTCCTATGTTATGAATTCAATCACAATTAAGAAAATGCTAAGGCTTTGAATGGAGAAGAGAGTTGACTTAAAACATTTCACAAAAATTTCATTGTTATGGTATAATTAAAGCTACTTGATATTGCAAAGGTTCAAATTTAAGCAAATGGAAAAAAATGGAATTAACCCTTGAGAAATATCAAAATGGATATATTGTAAAGAATGTAAATTGAATATGTTTTTCCCTCATGATGCATAGAGAAATCACCCAAAACATTAAAATACAAAACTATGGACACTGTAAATTCCCAAAACCAATTCAACACATGAATTTAAAAAACATTAATAATTTAAATATTTTCTACCCTTGTTTCTAATTTAACATCAGAAATCTTCCCACATTTTTAGCACAAAAGTCTAATGTGTTAAATCACATTTCCATGTTACCACCGAAGTGTGATGCAGCGGAGCAATTAAGTGACAAAAATTGTTCCATAAATAAAATAAAAGAAAAAAAACAATTTTCCATCTTGGGGTAAAAATTTCCGAAAAACATGACTTCTAAGCAACACAAATTTGCAAAAGAGAGATCATGAAACCCTTCTAAAAAATTCTTCTTCGCGTGTCCTTTTTTAAGAAAGTAAAAACAACAATATATTATTCACATGTAAAGTTCCAAGGAGGAGGTTTCTATAGAGTTTTTATAGAAGGTTTCTGAGGCATTGCCACCAAGATATCATTGGAAACAACAGTAATGCCCGAGCATTTGACCATGAACACACTCTTATGGTCTCTCCAACCCAACAAATATTGGGATTTTTAGGATATGTCATTCCTCGATATATCTTTAGTAACACCTTTCTACAATTAATAGAAAACCCTCAAGGCAAGTATTTTCAAGTGATCCAAAATTCCCATACAACTTCTTCTATTTCTATATTCGACCTCAGGATGAGCAGGAAATTACACTCTCGACAACATTTCCACTTCCATCTCCATTTCAACTTAATTCCATAACCTAACACTAAAATTCCCCAATTACCAAGATCAAAATATGTAGAGGAAAATTTTCATGGGGCACAGATCTCCATCAACTTTTGTGACAGAAAATGATTGGCGAGAAAGATCGAATTAAGAGATGGAAATTACTACCCCAAGTGGTAAAGGAAAGTCTATCAAGTGTATATGCATTGATAATGGAGCACGTAGTGACAATGACAGAATGAACAGGATCTTATTAACCTACAATAGGATAGGCGAGAAGATGCTTCAATTATATGTGTAGATGGTTTATCCCAAATATCTACAAGTAAAACCATTATACTTGTTCGTTGTGGGTGAGGGTGGATTGAATTAATTATGGATTCCATAAATAAAGTATAAAACACCAAGTAATTGCAAGAAAAAAAAGAATACGCCCATGCACTAAATGCTCACAATGTGTTATTTCACGACCTCTTGAAATTATCATGAATGGATGAAACACCTAATCAAGACCTTTGTAACATATCGATCACCACAACATTCACAATATCCTTCTCTATAGACCTTATTCTTCCTTTATCTAGGTTTGCAATGCCAAGAAGTTGAACAAGTGAAACATGAATTTTAAGATTCAACTCCTCTCTTCTTTCTTCCCTAGTATGAACAAACTCAGTGTTTGCCTCATCATGATTGATAGGAATAGAGTCACATACAATGTATTTAACATACCCCAACATAAAATCTAAGGATATTTTGCTTCCTGAACCTTTGTTTCCTTATTAGTTTCCAATTTCATGATCTCTTTTGTATTTTTCCTATCCTTTGTCAAACAAGAATCCCATGTCTCCAAAGACAAAGTATTCTTCAAGTCTGGCAATTCAAAGAGTCCATAGGTAACTAAACATGTATGATCTCCAACCATACATAACTCAGACCCAAATTCTACAATATTTGAGGCTTCAATGATGTCACTTTCTTCCCAAGACCACCTTGAAGCTCATCATTAATGGATGATTTCCACTGTGTTTGAGATTGAATGCATTGATTTTTGTCAAACAACTATCAACCATTGTTAGTATTGCCACACTTGAAATACATATCAATTAGAGCATTGTTCACTTAACATCTTAATTAAACCCAATTCTAACTATGTGTTGATGAATTTCCCTACCCTCTCTCAAAGATGATAAGTTAGAACATGTCTTAATAATGAAAGGAAATGTGAATTTGTTTGGTTGTATGTTATCCCCTCCCATTAGATGATTTAACTTGAGGTATTCATACAAATATTACTTTGAGCATATCCTCTAACCTATGTATTCCATAATAAAAAATTTGTTATGGAATTTTGTCAAACAATTGGGTTGCATCCTTCTATATAAGGTTTCTTTTTCTCTTGCAGGAAGATTATATTCACCAAGTGTACATGAAGATCTTATTGATCGCACTAAGATTGGGGAATTACATTTTTAAATCCATCAATTATGATGATATTCTCTACCCAGTGACAATATTTACCAAACCTCATGCAGTTGGTATCCCTTCCTCAACCATTGTGCCTGAAGGTATTCCTACCCCATACTATTTCCTTTTCTACCAATTAATACATAGTTTATTCCTTACCAAATCAATGATACCTGTCCTTACTTGAGCAAGTGGGATAACCCAAGTGAGTACGATAATATAAGGGGATACCAGAAAGCAAATAGTTAGTAATTGTGTCATGCCTATCAACTCGCAAAAGTGACATTTCTTGGTTGTTAACTTATAATTGAGTGAATATTTCAAAAAAAATTTACTAAAGTATGAATGGCTCACTAGTTGATTCATGGATCACTGAAGAAAGGTGATGGGTGTCTCAAACCAACTTTGCATCCATGATGCTTGCTTTCTCAAACTAACTTTTTGAAATAAAATCTCCTATCAACTCAAAAGGTCCCATCATCAAAAGTTTATACGTTTTTTTCATAGATCGTTGACTAAAACAAAGAACAAAAAATAATTGCTTAAGGAGGAGGGAGAGTAAAGGAAAACATCTCTCCTGGTTGGATTTCCTTGATAATCTAACTATTTTTTCCAATATTTGGTATTCCTATGGCTTTTAGGTTGATGGGTCTAGGGAAGGTGCTCAACATCGATTGAATCAAATTTTTGTGTAGCATAGAGGTTTTCCATTCCAATCAAGGAGGGATTGTATGTGGATATAACTGTTTAATGTGTGTCTTAAAGGGCTTCTCGGTCATGGATTTCCTTCCATAATACCAATTATGATTGTGTTGGTATGGAGTTGCTTCACAAATTTTATATTTGTACATCCCTACAGGATACCAACATATGTGTTGACATTGGACTCCATTGGTTCACCCTGGAGTTTGGTGATATGTGTTAGCTTCTCACCAAATAGATTATTGTTGTAATTTTTCTCTAGTAAATCCCATAATATCTTTTGGTTTGGTTGTTCTATAGAAAACTCAAAACTTGAAGCATGATGAGGATTATCACTATGTTTTTCAAAGTCCAATGGATTCATTTGGTAGTTTTGAATTTCTAACAACTATGGAAGTATTGGAGTTATGAAACCGAAGTGAAGGTTGTAGTGGACATGGTAAAACCCTTTAACAATCGATTTACTATTGTCTCGTAAATTTCTTGATGATTTTACCATACATGTTCTTAACACTCTAGATCAAATAGAAAAAAAATCATAGAAATTTGGGTGAGCCATCCATCAAACATGGGGATTTTAATCAAGTCCACTGTCCATCAAAATTTGGAAGGCTAGGGAATACGGGATAGCTTTGGGAGTTATTGGACGGGTAAAAAAATATAGTACCTCTAAATTGTACTAAAGAGTCATGGGATTTTATTTTATAACACTATCTTACAAGCTCAAATCTCAAATAATACAATTTTCACCATTTTTCCTAGGAAGGGATCTAGCTCACAAGATTTTATCAAGAAACACTTGAGAGGAAACAAGGTTTTGATTTCCCTAATTACTAATTGAGTATTATACATTTTTAAACCATGAATTCACAATAAATTGCAACAATAAAACTAAATTTAACCATGACAATGAAAATACTCACAATAGAATTAATTGGAATAATAATCAAGTATTTGTTAACTATAGGGAAAGGAGGAAGACTTATATCAACCCGGTTTAGACTTAAAACTTCACTATAGAAGCAACAACCAACTCAAGTATAGACAATAACAACAAATGCAACTCTTCTCTGGAATGCAACAACGTTTGAGGGGACTACTCTCCTCCAAACCTAACTCCCCAGCAATAGTTGAGGCCCTCGATCCCCCAACAATTAACTCTATGCTAGAAAGTTTCTATATCAACCCACAAAACTCCATTATTCTCTTCTTCTCACAACTCATAATCATACAACCAATAAAAGCTATAATAACTAACATATAGCTAGCAACCAATGCAAGATAAATTAATATGTAACGACTTAGTATCCCTCTTCCTACAACAAACATAGCAACATATAGACCAACTCCACCACAAATAAACTAGCAAAACATAGATAAACCAAGAAGACAACCCAACCCACTAAATGAATGATGATTTCCCCCTTTAAAGTCCCCCCTTTTATTAAATTATTATTAATTTTAAAACTAAGTTGTTGAGTTTTTACATGGGTGACAAATTGTCACCTGACATGCACTTAATCCTATTTATTCTAATAAACCATCTTATACATAATCCTAATGCAAACCTTTTTCCCCAATTTTATATACTTAATTAATAACTTATTAATTGATTTATTAATACATAATAAAACATGCTTATGTTTAGCTAAATACTCTTATTTAAAATGGAGTGTTGCATAGTGTGTCTCCAAAATGTCCCAAGCTATCTTCAAAAGATATTTTTTTGAGATCTTGGGAAAAATAATGTCATCCAATTCTTGTTGAATAAAACATAGAGATGGTGCATCCTTCCTATGGTTCTCTTTTAACCTATTCTCTTGAGAATTTGTCAAGGCTTGCTTAGCTACCAATTAACAACATTCTCTTCAACATCTTGAGAATGCAACAAGTTCCTCATTTTTATTTCCCAAATTTCATAATTCTTCCTTGTAAGAATAGAGATTTGTGGTTGCACGAGGCTATGACTACTTGAAGCCATGGATTTTTCTTTTTAATCTAAACAAAAAACAAGAACTTTTTCCTTTCACGGAATCTTCAACATAAAATATACAAATCGACACCCTAATCTTTACAATCTTGAGTGGGTTATTCTCTGTCTGGAATCTTAGATAGAGATGGCAAGGATCTTGATGAGTAATGCTACAATCATCTCTCAATGATTGCATAGAAAGGTCTACCAAATGGCACTCAAATAGAATACTCAATGCTACGACATTCAAATTGACAAAGGAATTCATTCAAGAATAGGAGACACGCTTCAACATAAACATAATTTTTCTTACCAATATGATTCATTCCTTAAATAGGAAAACACATGTTTAGCTTCTCTTCAATATTTATTCAAATAATCATGTGAAACATTCTTTTTCCCTCCTAGTATTTCATAATACCAAGTTTTGGTAGTCATCTATAAAAGCATGAGATCCTAACATTTTCATTAAAAAATTAATCTAGTGAAACGCTTCAAGTGCAAATTATTTAAACCTTCAACGACTTTAAGTAGAAAAATAGGAAATTATTTTTGGACATCAACTAAACCTATAAATTGTGAATCAACCTAAGGTCATATGAGATTGTAAAGAATATATTTGACAAAAGGCACAAATTCCTTAACTACACTTCCAAGGAAACCTTTCCCTTTTTTTCTTTCTCCTCCCTCAATGGCATTTTATATCCTTTGATTGATGTTCATGATCTTGCCTCTCTTCACATGGAATTTCTTTGACTCAATATGCAGGCTCTCTTGATGACTCCCTTAATGGCTCTCTATCGTGGAATCTCCTCTAGCTCTAATACTAATTTGATAAATGGTGCCAGAGAAATGCTACAGCATTAACATAAAAATAAACATATTAGCTTGTATATGTAGCTCAAGATGCTTAGTCTGATCGAATTTGTGTTGTATCTCAAATGGATTATAACTATATGTAGATCATTTTTCTTGAAAGGTCTAGATGCAATGAATGGAAAATTATAGTCATAAATTCTTAACTTCTTTATCTAGAACATCATACGATGAATTTGTTTAGTGATGGTAATTACTTTATTCTAACAACTCTAAGATCATAGTGACGCAAAAATTCACCTTTCTTATCAAAATGAACTAAAAAACATCTCAAAATTCTTATAGTGACAATGCCATGCACAGGGAACTAACAAACATCTCAAAATTCTTATAGCGACAAGGCCATGCACTCCATTTCCCAATAACAATTTTTTATATGTGCTTTCTCATTTCCTAAAAACCTTCCCTTAATCTGTGGCTTTCATGCACTCACTTATTTTAGCCTATACAACATTAATATACACATAAAATACTTGTGTTCATCATGCAAAAGGCTGCCACTTACAACCTCTCATGTACTCCTCAACTTATTTGCACCTTGCCATTAATATTGGAGTCTTCTATTTTCCGACACAAAACCAAGCCAAAGTGATTCAAGTATTCATGGACAAGAGGAAATTTTAAGGATCCATACTTTTATTAAAGTGTAGAAACGTTGGTGAATCTTACTAATTATTAAATCTCCTACTATAAAATGTTTGGCGGTATTTTAAAAACAAATTAAATTTCAAAGGGTTTTATATAGGTTTTGGACACGGGGGCTTCACTTGTTGGCCAATATCCTATCACGTTAGTTCATATTGTGGTTTTTAAAATTATCAAAAATCAAACCAATATATTGCAGGTATTGGGGGGGTGAGGGGTTTAAGGTGGGGGTGGGTAGGGTGGTTTATAAGGATTGAGGTATAAAAAGGGGTGGGGAGGAGGTTTTAAGTATTGGGAGGGGGTTTCAACAAAAAGAGTTTGGGTCAATATCTCTCAAAATTAAGGGTATTCTTTAATATCCCATGATTGCACGTGCTATGTGAGAGGTTCACTAAGTGAAGTCCCCGTGGTTTTGGACAACTTTAGTATTTTTTAGAGTTAAAAATTTTAATCCTATGGAATTTGGGCCAACCGTATTGGAAAAAATGGAAAATGGTGAATATTTAAAAAAAAAACCTGAAAAATAGCCCATGCGATAAATTTCACTGCTAAAATTTTCCTTGTCATGGACCCACCATGGGAGAGAAAAGGTCAATACTTACACAATACAATTTTCCTTCATGCTTAGTAAAAGCATGGCATATTTTTGTCATTGATAATGAAAATTAAGATATGAATTATTACCATTTGTTCACATTGAAAAGTCAAAATTTAATCACCAATTTACAAGAGTCATTTTGAAGCCTCTATGACAGAGGTTTAAATTCTCATCTAGCTAGAATCAAAGGGATTAATTTCAACTCTCCAACTGTAGAGCATCGAAGTCTTAAACAAGAAGAAATCCCCTACTACTTTATATTTAGCTCTAAATTTTTTCTATTATGTGGTAGATTCAATTGTTGTTTGAGGAATTTGGTAGACTCATCAATATTCAAATCTAATTTTTTTTTTAATTTTGTTGATTCCATGGTAGATTACATTGTTGTTTGAGGAATTTGGTAGACTCATCAATATTCATATCTAATTTCTTGTATTCTTCCATAGAACTTATTGTGGTTTGAGGAATTTGGCAGAAGAAGCAAACATTTGCAGAAGGACATGAATGCTTCTCATGTAACATTTCTTTAACATTTAATATAGCTAGCTTATCACGAGAGTTCTTTAGGATTTTCTATGAATGCTTGCAGGTTTTTCTTATTTAGTAAGGATTTGGAGAAACACGTTGTAGTTAAGGGAATCAGAATTATGTAGTCCAAGAAATTTTCATCATCATCTATCCATTCATTGCAAGGCCATGTATTTTTCTATAGAAATCAATGGAAGAGTGTGTAATAAAATTCAAATGGAGGGGGATTTCAAGGAAATTTCGGATGACGGGGAAATGTAGTGCATGACTTGATTGTGAAGACGCTTAAGGGATACTATGTTGATCTCTAAAACTTCTTAAAGAGGTTCGTGAATTAGATAGTTGAGACCATATATGAATATTTACATATTGTAAGTCATTGAATCTTATGGATAAATAATGTTTTCTATGGCTAACCTTTTTTTTTATACTAAATGCAATGGATCTTCTGCACCATTTTTTTTTCTCAAAATCAGGTAGTGTTTTTTGAATCGCAGATATAGGGTGCTAAGAGTACAGAATCCTGGTGCCACGGAGTTTCTACAATCTTTTTCTATATATTCTAATGCATATTTTATATATAAGGTCATTTTTTAGTTTCTAGTATTGTTTAGGAAAATATGGAAAATGGACATGGGTTCAAAGAACATCTTTTTTATTATCATATTTTTTATGCACTCACCTCATCAAGGTGTTGGTTGATGTTTTTTTTATGATCTGTTGTCATATCTCTTGTCCATCTTAGGTTTGTTGATCATTAAATATTATTTAAATAAATGGTTAGTACAATATTGGGTTGAATTTACAATATTTGGAGGATTAAATTTTCCTTGGATCCACATTAATTCTCAATTAAAATTAACCCAAAATCAGTATAGTACTATTATCCCTTAGTTAACCTTAACTCCTAATTGTTATAGACTTGTAAAATACTCAAGTATCCTTAATCTTTGATGATTACAACTCTACTAACCTTGTTGCACCTCCTAATCCACTAATCCCTAACCACTACACCACTACCATCTAATGTAGATCATCACTAGCCCTCATAGCTCCATAAACCCCTTAAACAATAGGCCAGGTTAAACCCCATAAACCATATATTGTATTTGGGTTCATGTATTATTATGTATACCTTGATGTCGTACACTTTTGAATTTAGAAGACTATGTGCACATAATTTAGTGGAAATATGTTGTACTACTCCTTTTAATGGTCATGTGAACTAATGATGTGGCATGTGTGTCCCCTTTAGTAATGGTAGATGAGGTTTACATATGTTTATTTAGTTAAGCATGTGAGATGAGTTCAGTTTGTTGAAGTAGTGTAGATATATTATGTGCATCATACTTAAACAAATTATACTTAGGACCTCCCTTAAAATAGATTAGAAGCATTAGACATAAAACCTATCTTAAAACAACATTTATGCTATAAAATAGAAATTTATAAATAAATAGATAAACATTTAATACAAGATAATACTTAATCCTACATTATTCTAAATTTAAAACTTAATTAATTCTCAACCCTCTAAATGATTATACCATGTTTATAAACGACCCCAAATGTAACAATAATTTATTAATTCTATTGCTCTATTCCATAACTTTAGTAAAAGAATCAACTATATACATCCAAACTTAATAAATTCTCCATGTATACTTTTCTAGATATAACATGTTATTCATTAGGTTTTAAGAAATCTTAATGATATTAATATAAAATTGTTTGAATCATAATAGCAATAGCAACCATAATCGAATTCGAATACAATTACAATTATGTATGGAAAAATAGGTCATGAAAATTCCAATAGTGAAAATTCTAATCAACTTTACTATTCTAATCAACTTTACTATCCAAAATATTGAGCAAATTTCAAATTACAAATGAATTTCCATTAAAAAAAACAGCCAATAAGACCGAATAGTTTGAACAATAAGACCGCATCTTGCTACTATAGATGCGAGTACCAACAACACCAATCTTTTACATTAAAAGCTTTTGATATCCCAATTGAATATGAGAAAATACTACTAACTAGTTGCCAACAACTCATTTATTAGGGTGAGGAACATGAATTCAAAACATTCGATTATCAATGGTGGTGGTCATAATAATAAATGCTGGGAAGAGCGGAGAAAAATAATCCATATGAAATAAAGATACTGAACTGGCTACAGCGAGGCCATGGCGAGCAAAAGAGATCCTCCCAGAAGGAGGACACCAATACCACCCGTGCGATATGAAGGAGCGGCTGCGCTTGCTTTCGATCCACTCGGGGAACTCGCCCCGTTTGTCGACGACGCCGGTGTTGGCACAGAAGGCACGGTACTGCCCGATGTCGACGGGGAAGGCGATGCGACAGTGGGTGTAGTGGCCGATGATGGGGACGGGGTTTGGACTGCTGGTGTTGTGGCAGCTGATGGTGATGGGGATGGCGCTGTTCCGTTGCTCTTTGAAGTAGAGGCGGCGGCAACGGTGACAGTGAACTTCATGCCCATAGAGCAGTGAGTGCCGATTCCGCAGATGTAATAATGGGCGCCCGTGGCGTTCAACGTAACGGTATCGTCTCCAGTAGCAAATGATGCCAAGGAATTAGTCTTGAGGCACGAATCGTAGGCCGCCTTGCTCACCACCAGAACGTCATGCGCGCCCGCGGTGTATTTGAACACTGCATAGAATTTATATCCATTCATTACTCAAATATCTTCAATTGCAATTGGAATATCATCAAATATTTATATATTGGGTTTTGCTGCGATTTGTGTTTTACATACCAAGTTTGTCACCCACACTAAATGTTTTGCCAGAAGCCCAGGTGCTGTAGTTGACGCCCAGATCCCACTGGGCGCTGCCGCCGACGGTGTAGTCAGTAGCCAAACAATTAAATGGCAAAACCATAATCGCCATGGCGACTACAACTGCAATACACAGTCTCTGCTGCTCCATACCTTTTTCCGCTAGATTTGGGCTAAATTCACTGTCAACAGTTCGTCAAATAAATTAATTTGCCCCTTAATTAATTAATTAATGAAGATGGAAGATCCATCTAAAATGAAAATGAAGAAAATAAAAGAGTTTATCAGACAATACAAATCCATAAAATTACACACAAACACAAATCAATACTACACTATAATATAAAAACCATAAACCATAAAAGATCCATACAAAATTACTGTCATTCAATCATAAAAACTAACAGAATTTATACAAAGTGGCGTAATGAAAAACAGTCGATGGCAATATCATTGAAGAGAGATAAAAGACCATACAATACAATGCCGAAAATGTCGAAGCGATTTGCAGATCCGAGGTAGCTCTTTGGATGAATTTATTTGCGGTTGAATTTTATTGAATGGAAAGATTGGATATATGTAGAACTCTAAACGCGGTTCTTGGCCGTCATGAAAGACTAGTTCATGGGACCCCAACCATGTCAATAGTCAAAATTGGGCTTCTTAATGTGATACCGCCGACTTATATGACGTGATTTCCACGACGAATACTCGGATTTCTTTGCCATCTACATACCTAATCAAGTTGAAAGGTGATACGAATCCGAATAAAAAATACATATAAATGTGTTGCAACACTTTTATTTGTATACATCTTCGTCGAATAAGTCTTTCTTCCACATGTTATCTACCTATCTTATAATATTGTAACGATCACGTCAACCAAGGGCAACTATTCATGTGTTATCAACAAATCGTAACTAATCATTTATGATGCGAATGGGCTTAGAGTAGTAGCTAAAGGCTATGTCAACAAGGTTTTCCTTCCGAGCATTCGATACAAAAGGGATTTGAAATTGTAGACGGGGTATAAGGTCAAGAATACATTTTGATTTAGGGCATATGCTCAACTAGCTACATTTTCGTTCGAGTCGAATCTTGGTCATTTTCTCAAAATTTTAAATTTTCAATTTCTAATTTTGTTCATAATGTAATGGGTAATGGGTAGTGTCCAATTTTAAGAAATACTTATGTGTGTAGGAAGTGCAATGCAAGTCTCACATCTTTGACCATTATCTTTGGGTGTCTTCATATAAACATTAGGGTTTAGACACCTTCATGGGTATTAACCCTTGGTCATCGATGAAAAACTCCTCAATCCTCACCAGTGGAAAAATTATGGTTGAAATCCTAATAGTTAGTGTCCACTATTAAAGATGATAAGAGGGCGGGATTTGATCAATTTATGTGTGTACGTGGAGTGTAATTCTAGCCTCATGCATTTGACCACTACCTCTAGGTGACCCCATGGAAACCTCGGGTGTCGAACGACCTCATGGGCATTGAACTTTGGTCACTAGTGAAAAACTCCTTGTTCCTTATTGATGAAGCCAACACCTTTGGGCTAAAAAATTTGGCGCTAGTCATAATGGTCAGTGTCTAGTCCTAAGAATGACAAGACGACGGTTTTTTATCCATATATGTAGGCATGGGGAGAATAATGCAAGCCTCACACATTTGAACACTACCTATGGTTGTTCCCATGGAAACCTCGTTGGTTGAGTACCCTCATGAGAATTGAACCTTGGTCATTGGTGAAAAACTCATCATTCTTCATTGATGCATCCAACCCCTCTGGGTAAAATTTTGGCTATAGTCATAATAATAATAGATAGTGTTTGGTGTTCAAGCTGACAAGCCTGGCTTTAATTAACTTATATCTACACAAGAAGTGCAATGCAAATCTCACATGTTTGATCAGTATCTTCAAATACCCCACGATAGCTTCAATAACTTTTTTTTATAAAAATCTTGCATAGTCTAAAAATTGTACATTTGGGTTAGAATGGTGTATTTTTCAGGGAAATTTTTGATAAAAGTCGGTCGGAATTTTAAAAATCTAGGTTGTAGCTATCATGTTATGGAATTTTGGGTGTCTCAACGGTTTTTGAGGGTGTTGAATTCATTTCTACAATCAAAATTGCAATTAAAACACACTTAGACTCATATGTCGCAAAATAAATAAATAAAAATGTTGGATTCCAAAGAAAAAAATGGTCGTCTCACCGAAATAGTTGAGTTTTTAGACATCTCATATAAATATTTTTTTTCACACATAAAATACAACTTTATATTAATGGAAAGTTGTGTCATAGGTACATAACAGAAAAATCCACCCCAAAAAACCACATATCAACCCAGAAAAGCTACCGACATCAACAAATCAAAACCCATACAAAGGCCATAAATACATTGATACTAGCTCAAATAAAATGGACGAGGGATCATCTAGAACCTAAACTAAAAATTCTTAGGAAAAGACACATAAAGAAAAGTCTAAAGAAATCCTAAGAGGCTCGATTCTATCATATTATTCCCATGATACAGCTTCCATGAGATATGCCCACTCCTAGATCCAATTACCTACTTGGAAAGAAGATCAACAACTATATTGTATTCTCGATAGATATGGTTGAAGGAGATCTGCTGAAAAGGACCAAATAGATCCTTGACCCGCCTAAGCCAATGAGATAGCTCGATACTATGCAAGATTCGAGCATTATTATCCCAATCCACAATAGCTTTCGAATCTCCCATGACAAAAATCGAAAGAAAAATTTTCTTATAGGCGAACAAAAGCAAGCCCCAAAGAGCTAATAACGTTGCCTTCGTGTTGGTACCTCTATCAATCCCCATCAGTAGCATGTAAACAAGATCCAGTTGAAGTTTGATCGCCATCCTTGCTATACATATTCCTCCATGTTCCACTCCATCAAAAAAAACGAGGATGTTATGATGAGCAATGATCGGGTCCTTGATGGTTCGAAAGCTTCCCTTTGAATGAGTGCAACCAAAATTTTGTAAAAAGGATTATGGCCTTCAAGATGGTCAAGCCCAGATTAGTAAAACCTTTTTGGAATAGAATAAGGTTATGAGCTCTCCACGCCTCCCATAAGATAGCCGACGGATAGTCCAAATTAAAAGAAGAAGACTTCGGCCAAGAATTGATATTTTCTTCCAAACTCGACTTATCCCAACTGATCACCAAATTCAAGTGTCCATAAAAATGATTCCAAACATCTTGAAATAAAGTACATGATCCAGACATATGTTCCATCATTTCAAACTCATTGAAACATAAGCAACATCTACCAAGACCCTGCACTCCCCTTTTCTGAATTGAATCCCAGGTCAAAATATTATGATGAAAGCACAACCAACCAAAACACTTGATTTTTAGGGTCATCTTACCATTCCATAGCCTTGAAGTCCACCAAGAATTCCTAGGAGCCAAGTGTTTATGTGCAAGATAACTATAGGCCAGCTTCATCGTAACATTTCCAATATGCTTGTTAAGACAATAGACTAAATGATCACTAACATCTGATAGAGTAATACTAGCAAAGATCAGACCCTTAACATAATCATCCCATTCCAAGGCCAACTCCCCATGAAGATTAAGATCCCACAAGGATAGCCAATGGGGCCTCATAACCTCCACCTCAGAATAAATACGATTGAGAGCAGAGATTCTTCTCGCCTGAATGTGACAAATCAAATGCCGGGATAGGGATAAATTAGCCCCCAGGCCCACAATCAGATCAATACCCACAAAAATTTGGTTACCTCTAACCACCTGCCAGCAAAGATCAGATACAATAATCGGCATTGTACACATCAAGCTACGCCATATCACAGACACAGTGGCTTCCCGAGCCAAACCAGATCTCAACCAATACGCTAAAGGTATCCTCCACATATGCTTACTTCTGATAATCTTCCCCCGCAAACCATCAATGGTAAGATCCCGCCAAACACTTTTGGCACAAAGGGACTTGTTAAAAAGACTCAGATTCTGTATCCCCCAACCACATGCCTCTTTGGTCTTAGATAGACTCTCCCAACCAGTTAAGTGATACTTAGCTTCGTGTTGTTTTCCTCGCCAAACAAAACAAAAGACAAGTCTTCGAAAAAAATTAGTCACTCCTTCCAGAATGTGGAGCAACGAAAACCAATAAACACGAACGCATTGGAGGACCGAAGTAATAAGCATTAGACACCCCCAAGGGACAACCATCTAGAATTCCATTTATCCAATTTCCTTTGGATTTTCACTATAAGCCATTTCCAGTCCTTCTTCTTATAACAGTTGGGTTTAATAAAGTATCCCATTTACTTCAAACTGAAATCAATATGCGTCATCTTGAAATAAAAATTCTAAGAATATGATCCTATAAAGAAACCTTGTTGCAGTTATTACTGAAATAGGACTTATGCATACCGATAGACAGACCCGAGGATAAACTAAAAGTAGCTAACAGTTCCTTAATAAAATCCCATTCAAATGAAGATCCATATCCAAATATCAAAACATCATCTATGAATAAAATATGAGTAAGGAATAAACCACTCGAAACCTTGACCCCCTTAAATCCTTCATAAAAAGTTTGATGAGTCCTTCAATAATCAAAATAAAAAAGTAAGGCGGTAAAGGACATCCTTGTCTGATGTCACGCGAGCTTTTAAAGAAAGAAGTGGGGGATCCATTAACTAAACTCGCAAATATAGCCAAAGAAACACAAGACATAATCCATTTCGTAATATCCAGAGAAAGACCTGCCTGCAAAAGAATAAGACGTAAGAAAGACCAGCCAATATTATCGTAGGTCTTTTCTAAATACAGCTTAAGAATGAAAGCATTGAGTTTTTTTAATATTCATCGAATGTAAGCTTTCTTGCACAATCCCAACCGCATCCAAGATTTGACGACCAGGTAAGAAACCAAATTGTTCGATAGATACCTCCTGCCCTAGAACTGGTTTCATTCTATCCGCAATTCTTCGACACAACTTTATACAATAAATTGCAGAGAGAAATAAGCATGTACTAATATACGTAGCATTCACCAAATCTGGAAACCAAACCAGATCTTCTAGTCCTCGACAGCTTCGACCACATCACTTCCCAAAAAATCAAATAAGTGAAGGAAAAATTCCATAGTCCATCTATCTGGACCCAGGATCATCTTGCTTGAAGCCCTTGAGAGTCTCAAAGACCTCAAACTCAAAAATATCCCCCCCAATATGATCACAGTTTTCCTAATAAAAAAAATGAGGAAAGTTCTTAACAACTTGAAGTTGTTTAGAAATGCATAAACCATCCTGAGCAGAGTAAAGGTCTTGAAAATAAGACCTCGCAGCCAACTGAATAGATCTATTATCATGGATTACTTCACCCCCCACCCATTTGGCTTCCGAGATAGCATTAGTAAGATGTCTTTTGTTAGTAAACCCATGAAAAAATTTAGTATTATCATCACCAGCCATTATCTAGATAGCCTTGCTTTTCTGGCACAAAGTTTCTTCTTACGCTAAGATTCAAGATTAATTAAAGTCTACTTCCTTTCCATAGAGAAGAATAACTCATCAACTTCCCCAGAGAGACACTGAATAGCCTCCTCGATTTCCACTAAAGAAAGATCCACAATCTTCTTCTTTTTTCTTTCCCAGCAAATAACCTTTGATTTCAGTTTATCCAAAATATAAGACAGACAATTCATCGAGATAAGATGACTAGGAGTTGTCGAAGAGAAACAAGCCCATTTATCATGTACCAATAGGTCAATTCCTCATCCATCAACCAAGTAGGGTTAAATTTAAACAGAAAATAACAGAGAGAATTATCAAACTCCAGTTGAAGGAACACAACTCGACGATCCGACATCCTAGAGGAGAAAGACTATGTTCCTGTATCTTCCAAGAAGCTTGCAAAGACTATCATACATGAAGAAATGATCAAGACACTTAGCTATACCCTCGCCCCTACATCGACCATTTGACCAATTTGGAGCTAAAACAACAGAGGTAATATCAACCAACTGAACCTCATCAAAGAGGAAAGCAAAATACTCATCCAGGAGACCTTCAGAGCAACCATCCCCCCAAACCTCGCTCGGGGATAAAGTAAGACTACAATCCCCTACCAAAATTAGATTGGGGATTTGCAAAATACCCGAATCACGAAATCGGTCCCAGGACTACTTTCTGGCGCTAAAGGGTCCATGGACATTAATAATGTTAATTGGAGAATCAAGATGCTTCAACTACCTTGACAACAAGATACCTGCACAGGTCGAAAAGGGTTTTTATTCAGCTACTAAGGGGTTCCACGTCACTAGAATACCACAAGAGAGACCAACAACATCTAAAGCACTGACCCTCCAACATGCCCTCCAACCGGGTTTGATTCTCAAAAAGAAATCGCATGCTCAAAGGGTCGGAATCACTGTCTCTTGAAGCAACATAACATATGAATTATGAAGATCAATAATTCTCTTGAGGGTAGATCTTTTGGGGCCACTACAAATCTCTCTCACATTGAAGGATGTAAAAATCATTTTGAAACATCTAGCGGGGCCAAAGCTCTAAGAGGCATAGGAAATGACAAAGGACTAAAACCAGAGGACAAAGGAAGACCCCTTTCAGATAGCGATCAAACCCGAGGATTGATGCATGTGGAGGCCCAAATGGAATCCTTAACATTCTTACAACTCTCCCTTCCCTTCTTCAACTTCCTTCATTTGCAAATAGACACATTCGCGACACGAATCGAAGAAATGGGAAAAATATCAGGACTCACAGTCTCCTCCGTAGCAAATATAAGAAGAGGATCTTAGACAACCCCGGTGGAGAAATAGTCTCAGAAGAGGACACTAGCAAACCCATATCCAAAGAGGTGTCTGAAAGAGGTGATGAAGAAAGGACGATATCCAAAGGGGTACAGGGAATGCTACCCGAGGGAGGAAAATCCAAATCCGAAAAGAAGGATTCTCTAAAACCCCTGCAAAACTAGAAATAGGGTTATTGACGTAATGGACCATCCAAAGCTCGGGAGAGGATTCAAAAACCATAATACCACTACAAACAAGATCACCCTCCCAAGAACCCTCACCTCGTTCCTCCCCAACCCCGGAAACAAGAGGTAGGTCCTCCACATCCCCACCCTCATCCAACACAACCAAAGAATTGAAAATATCGACATCTGAAATAAAATTAAGTAGAAGGGGAATAGGCTGTGCAAAATTACGCACAATAGAAAAAGTCGAGTCCTTGTCTAAAGGCAGAGGAAATCGCAAGTCATGCTCCATCCCCATAGCCACCTCAGGGCTACCCGCCATCTCCACTAGAGAAAACTTGACACCTGGATGTGTGTCCTTCGAGTGCCCTGTGGCCCGACATCGATGACACCGAAAAGGAATGTGTTAGTAATCCAATGTTTGGAAATATGAACCATCCTCCCAAAAAACTTCTAACTCTGTCGAAAAACCCTCATCAACTTCCATTTCCACCAAAACCCTAGGAGAGGCACGTTCAAAACCTAACATCTTATCATCTTCCATGAGGATAAACTTCTCAAGGGCATTTGCAATCCCCATAAAACCCTTCAGGTTCCAACAGTGCACAGGAAATCAGGAAAAATCACCAAGAGATGCCTCTTAACCAGTTTCTCATGACGAGGGTCAAAACCCATGCGCCAACGTCTCGAGACTAAAGAACCTTGGCCTATAACCCAGAAATGTCCCTTGATAACATGTATGTCTTCCTCAGATAAAAATTGAAAGATAATCCACCAATTAGTGAGGAGGATAGCTCAAGGAATCGACGGGATTAATGGTTTCCAAACCACTCGAATCCAAGCCAAAATGTCAGACCAACTGAGCTTGGTATATTCAAACTTTCTGACGAAGGCCCTCTTGGATAAAGTCTCATGTCCATTGTCACATCTTTACCAAGTACATAGATCAACTCATAGCCCTTAACTTTTTCAAAACGGATATGTGAACCAGTTTGAGCCCTCATAGAACCCAAAGCCCTAAAATCCTTTTCTGCCCTCGATCCGGACCCCTTTGATGACGAAAGCCCGGATTACCGTCTTTCACCGACACATGACCCACGGGATGCTCACCCTGCGAAGCCATGTCGACACCTGAGGGAATCGATTTGGCAAAAGAAATCTTCACCTGTGGGTTTGTACGAACCCCCCAAAAAACTTCGGTAGACATACACCAAAAACCGCTCGGAAAGGTGGAGAAGGTCAACCAAAAAGAAAATCAACAAGAAAAACACACACACCAAACCACAGCAAAGACAACTTCCCACTTTTTATACTGGTTGGTACTAGGTCCGTCAGAGAGCAGTACTTAACTCTAGTGAAACAACCCAGAAAATGCCACACTCCCCACAACAACCAAACCTTGCAGGAGAAACGAATCACACCCCTGACAAACCGCAAACACCAACAAAGAACACCATATACAAAACGACAAAGAAGATGTAACGAATTAACTAAGAAGACTTACCTGCACCACCAGGCCATCCTAGGGTTTCAACCATCTTAGAATGACGGAAGAGAGTTCAAGCAATATTCATTCTAAATCTTACCTATTTATTATGACTAAATTATAATAAAATGTATAATCTAAACCTTAATTACACAAGGAAAGAAAAGTTTAAATAATTATTGTTTAAATAAAATTATTTATTTCATTTCATCGTATTTTCAAAAACATTGTTATTTATTTATAATATTTTATTGTAAATTGTGACGCATTACTTTTGTTAATATATTAGTGGAGAACTTGAAGACTACTGGGCCCAAATAAAGATAGAGATATGCACATGAAGACGGAGAATTGTGTGGTAGTGGAGAATTCTAGAAAACTAGTGTGCGCAAATAGTTGGCCCAATAAAGATAGAGACAATGCATATGAAGATGGAGAATTGTTTGGGAACTGTTTATTTATAAATGACTTTTTGTTCTATTTCTAGAAGGCTAATGTATGTAAATATATGCTTCAATTTCCTATGTTGACAAGACATACGAAGATAAAGATGTACGTGGAGAAGGTTTTGAAATTTCCATTTCGTTTTTTATTTGGTGTGCCTCTTTGATTGGTTTCCAGAGTTAAAGAATAATATAATTCATTGACATCAGTGTTTTAAGATGAATACATTTCCAGGCGAGGTTTCTTTTTAATGTTTTTTCACAAGAAGTTGGTGGTCATGGAAATTTAAAAGAAATATGTATCTTTGAAAAGGTGAAATTAATTTGAGGTACTTGTTCAATGTATTTAAGTATGATTTAGAAATTTATAAATAATAAATTGTATTATTTTAAAGTATAGATTTATTATTTATTGAAATTTTGTACAGCAATATAAAAGTTGAGTTTTTTATAAAAAAAATTCTTTTATTTTTATAAAATATAAGATTACAATGTCGCTCCACTTTATTATCAATTTATAAATATATAAATATATAAATATATAAAAAAGAGAGAAAGATCTGCATTTTTTTAATTTATTTTTTTAACATTTAATAAAATAAATAAACTTTTCAAATTAATAAATAAAATATTAAAAAATTTAATAT
>LPNX010872355.1:636-39193 GCA_001517045.1 Pseudotsuga menziesii | reverse complement strand
GAGGAAGGGAGGTTTAGGGGTTTCGATGGGGGGGGCACTAAGTGATTAGAGATAGAATAATAGGGGGGTGTTTAAGAGTTAGAGGTAGAGATAAAGGGTTATGGGTTTAGGGGTGGGGGGGAGGCAACATACATGTGTTAGTGATAAGGGGGGACATAGGCGCGTGAGAGAGAGAAAGTGAGAATGAATGGAGCATTGAGGTATTAGGAAGAGAGAGGAGGGGGGTTAAAGGTAGGGATAGGAGGAGAGGGGATTAGAGGTAGGGAGAGGAAAAGGGGAGGTTAGTAAGAGTTAGGGGGAAGAGGGGAGTGTGGGGGGGAAATAAAATAATAAAAGTATTGGTATAATTGACAAAACAAGCACTTGTTGTAGTATTTTAAAAAAAGTGTGTTGTGCTTCACTAAAACACGTTCATGTTTTGCTTCACTAAAACGCGCACCCGTTTTGTTTCAATAAAACGCGCTCTCGTTTTGCTTCAATAAAACACGCTGCCATTTTGTTTAAATTCAAAAATGTATTCCCTCCAAATGATAAGGCCGAGCCTCCACCCATGCTTGCATGGAATTCTTTTGCCTATGTGTCTGCTTCAGATTCAACATGCCTATGCCTTGGAGTATGATAAACCATGGCTAATTCAACATTATATCCAAATTTTAAATATGCTCGTGTTTAGTCGTTCATCTGAGTATGGTGCTCACCTCCATTTTTTATGAGATTTTAGAAACAGATATGTTTTTTTTTTCAAATTCCAAATATGTAAATTTTAACAAGAATACATAATTTTTTCTATTTTTTTCTTATTTATCTGCTATCATCACTCCTCAACTCGTAAAACACACTCTTAGTGTTTCGTCCATATCTCTTTCGTTTCTCAACCATTTAAAAAAAAATGTATGGTGCACTAAAGAACATCGACCTCTACATGCTACAAAAATCCCATTTCCAAATAATTGCATTAAGACATTCAAACACTGCACCCACAACTGACGTACCGTTTTCGAGGTTTGATCTCTTAGATAATGAAAACAAAATTCGAAAATATTATTTTTATTATTGGAAAAATATTTGTGCACTAGTACTATATGTTCTCTATATGTATACTGGTTTTCATAAGTTTATTCCATCATTTAGTCACTCAGAGGCTGCACCCACAAAAACATATACCTTATAATTTGTCCCAAAAATAAAAAGTGCCCATTAAAAAAGATCTAAATTTAGATAGTTAACAACATTTTGAATAGAAAAAACTTATATATTTGGAAACGTCATTCAATTTCCTACATTTCTTGTTTTTCACTCATCGCAAGATTCATTGTGTAAGTGTCTCAAAATATCCATGGAAGTTGATGGATTCCTGTTTTTTTCAGTTTTCTATTGCATCTAACGCGCCAAAAGAGACCCTCAACTTTGTGCAATTAAGTTTCTAGTATTTCCCTACGTTGCAAGATTACAAATATCATAACAACCATCACATCCCTTAAAACACTTATAACAACCATCACTGCCCTAGAGTATGAGTCATTACAATAGGGTCGCAATACAATAACCCTTATCTTTTGAATATCCACACAAGCAATCATATAACTTGAAACTCTTCGGACTTTTAATTTGTTGAAGTTGAAAGAATTAGAGTGTATGAGAGCAAGGTTTTATTTTACTAATAGTTTTCCTTACATATTTGTCATTTTTACTACTTCATATGTTTAGATAGTTATGCAGAAATAAAAATCGGTGTAATATTTACTTTAGTATATTTGTGGAAATGGTTTCAGGTTATAGACTTATAGAGAAATTGTAGATATTCAAAGAATTCTATTTCTTGGATTCCTTCACAACTCAAAATATTTTGATGGGTTTCTATGGGGATCATTAATGAATTTTACGCTATGTTATTTATTAAGAAACAATGTCTAGAATTGGTTGACCTAAAAAACATGGGAGACAAATGACGCTTGATAATGCGTTTAACTTGAGTCGACATGATGCAAATATTGAAGCAGATGTTTATTTTGAAATAGATATGAATATTGAAAAAGAAGGTCCTCTAGAAAAGAAAGGAAAATGAGTAGTTATCAAAAGATCATTCAAACCTATATGAAAGTTTATGTACAAATGGACTTATCTGATAATAGGTCCAAATGGTGAAGAGTGCATCAAGTGTTTATGGTGTGTTAAATTTAAATGTGATACACCATTTGCAAAAGAAGGTAGTAGTACAATCCAATTAAGTGGATTAAATATTCATGTGTCATCTGAGGCTCATAAATGCTCAATTCAACTATTGGAATATGAATTAAGACATTCATGCTTACCCATCTCAAAGCATATTGAACTTATGTTGGATGTTGAAAATCCCAGAATGATTAGTGCTATGGATACTAATAATTTTGTGGCTATAAAGGATTTACCTTTAGAAATGTACAAAGACTTATGTGACCTGCACAGGTATAAGGGAAATCCTAATATGCCATTAACCAATGAATATTCTTCGTATATTAATATCATTTACGGTCAAGATTTTTTACTTGCAACAAAAGAGGTATGTTGGGAAAAGTTAAAGGCATAAATTTGTTCCAACCCTTTTTGTTCCATTTTGGTTGATGAAAGAACATATAAAACAATGGAGCAACATTTGATAGTATATATTACCTATTTAATGGATGGAGGTAGAGGGTCATGCATGAAAAAATTTATTCGACTTCTGAAAATCAAAGAAAACACTGCACAATCCATTATGAAGTAGTTTTAGGGTTATTATCTAAGATGAAGTTATCAAAACATCAAATGGTGGGTTTTGGGTTACATAGAGCCTCATCTATGAGAGGTATTCGTGAAGGCTTGGAAGCTAAGTTGCTTCTGGAGGTACCTCATTTATTATGTATTTATTGTATAGAACATCGTGAGGCCTTAGCTATAGCGGATGCTTCAAACTATTTTCCTGAATTTAACTATATTGATAAACTAGCCAAAAAAATATATCCATGGTTAGGAAAATAAGCAAAGAGGCATGGAGAATTTAAGATTTTGTTGGACCTATTTCAAATTGACAAGTTGCAAGTCCTTCAAATTCATCAAATCAGGCAGCTTTCTAGGGGTAGGTTATGAACATGCTTGTTAAAATTCTGCCAACATTGTTACAAGAGTGGAAAAATGATGATGCAAAGATGTACGAAATGGGAACACTATTTCAAGTTCAATTTTGCATCAATTTGCTTGTTGATGTCCTTATTGAACTAAATAAACTAAGTCAACAGTTTCAAGAAGAACATATTGATATAACGTCCATTGGTACACAATTAGATGTTCTCATTGAACTTCTTCGAAGGAGATACTTGCAAAACATATTTGGGTTTGGTTCTCAACATGTTTCATATTTCTTAAAGGAATTTGAAAATGAAAATATGGAGTATATTGATAATACAGGTGTCTCACATGTCCATTCACTAAGATTTGAACCAATACGAAATTCACTTGGGTTTGGTTCTATGGAAGATTGTATTGACTTAGGAAAATCGTTTATCCAAAATTTGATTGACTGTCTCAATGACAGGTTTACAGATTTACCTATATTCAATGAAGCAAAATTTTTAAACAGGCTGAATTATTCAAAATGTTTTACATCTTAGTAAGTCAAAATCTACTAGCAAAACCTGCTGACAAGAAACACTACTTTTGCAAATAAACCTTGAAGTTGCAATTGACATTGTTGTATTGCCTTTTAAAACCAACATAGAAAAATTTTGCATATAGACATGTCACCACGTCTAATTATTGAAACAATTTCACATCTTTTATAAATCAAAACCTGCATGCTAATCTAGCATGAGATTACCCAACAAGACTATTGCAAAAAATGATTCATTGAATATAGGTAAATGTGTTAAAATTTTATTACTGCTTCATTGAATATAGGTAAATCTGTTAAAAAATTATTGCTAAATATAGGTAAATCTGTTAAAAATTTATAACTGAATATAGGTAAAATTTATAAGATTTACCTATATTCATTGAATATAGGTGAATTTGTTAAAACTTTATAACTGAATATAGGTAAATGTTATAAAGCAGTTATAAATAGGTTAAATTTTTAAATTGTTATAAATCTGTGAGAGAAGGAAGACTGTTTATCCAAGGAGGCTCTCCCTATGGCCTCTGGCCTCTTGTCTTTCACAGAATTGTATGAAGGTAGTATTATTGGGGGAGGTGAGATTCAACTCTTCTAGAATCTCACTATAGAATTTTATTTGTGCATGCCTTTTGGCATTAATGGAAGTATTTATACGTCTTCAATCTCCTCTGATGAAGATCATCTCCTTATGATTAGTCGATTCGCCAATTTCCTCCATGGATAAACAGCCTGGGTTCTTCTTGCGATCTCGTTGCACATGTATGACTCTCTCCCTGGAGAAAGGTGGGTTTTTTCTTTTGGTCTTGTTGATGCCCAATTTTGTCATCGTTTTGGATCTATAATCATTTTATGCTAGTACTATTTTTGTCATTTTTTATGTATCAAGTTCATACTGCTCATCATTCGGACATTGATATTGACTCAGGTACCTATTTTTGAATTATGTTTAATGCTTCCATATTTTTCCATTAATTATCATCTCATATGGTACATTCATATCAAATTAACATTGTTTAAAACCATTTGGAAAATAGTTTTGCTGATACAAGTTGTGGTTCTCATACGAACACTCATTCAGACGCTCATTCACATACGAACGACCATTCAACCCTTCATTCGCACCTCAAAAATCATTTGTTTTCCTACTTGGACGCATTGAAGACGCCAACATAAACGTGGGTTTTGTTTCCCATCTGGCACACATGGTTCGTGAGATTATGCGTGTAAATATTTAGTTCATGACTTGCCCAAGCATCCAACGATTCCATTTCCCACGTCCAGGAAACCACCACGCATGATTTGGGTAAAAACACAGCCTCCTCATTTATGGGGATCTTTCCAGCATTGAAGACACTCTATTATTAGAGAGGTCGACCACTGAAAGGGTCGGACCTTTCTCTATTGTAAATGAATATAAGAAGACTTCTTGGGTTGTGAAGCCAAGGAGAGAAAAAAAACGTTTTGTAATTTTGCTTTAGATTTTAATATAGAAACTATGTTCAGTTGTTAGTGTCATCTTTCTTTTCATGGTTGGTGATTTATTAGAGTAGGAACGACCTCTGTTTCTTGAGAAGGGCCCCTCAACGACAGTGGTTCCATCTGTGCATATATCCTGATTTCTTTCTTCATTATACAGATAAGCAATTTCAATTTGTAATGTTTATGTATTTAAAGATGTGTTCCTATGAGTATTGTTCAGGTGTTTATAAAATGCATACTCATTCTGTTCATATGTAATTTGCATATGTATTGTTCTTACAACCGATTATATGCACTAGCTTTCAGACTATTTTTCAACATCTCATTCGTAACTAGCCAAGGTTTGAATTAGTTTTCAGTATTTCATTTGTGCTTTGTAACTAGCTAGGATTTACACTCATTTTCAGTTTTTAATATTTAATTCACATATCTCGTTTATTTCTGTTGTAGCTATGGTTAAATCCATTTACATTTCAACTTCGTTTTGTTGTACAATGGGAAATAGTTTCTTATTTAAATGCAACGTAGTGTAGTTGCCTTTTGGTTCATGATATAAGTAGCTTATAATTCATTCTCATTTGTTTCCATGCTTGAAACATAGAACCATACAAATAGAATTGACCTTCTTTTTATTAAGATGTTTGTTGGGAATATTCCTCTTGATCGTTGTTGTTAAGGTGTGATTGGTTAGAAAATTGATAGCTTTCTTATTTTACATTTGACCTCTTTTTCTTAAAAATAAACTTAGATATGGGAACAAATATTTTATAAATAACAAATCTAACACTAAAATGTTGTATTCTCATTATACACAACTTAAGCTTGGGATCTAAACTTCCCCACTAAAATATCATTTAGTCTATAATATCTTTTATGGATATCAAACTCAACACAAATCTAAACATATGTACTTAAACTTATGTATTTTTTAAGATTTGTTTTTAGTTATAATACTTTTTAGATCTCAAACGATAGTTGTCCAAATTATTCATGAGATCTTCGAATAAAATCCAAAAATATAATGTAATTGCAGGTTTGGAAAGTAAACCCAAATTAATATTCTAATCACTTGAACAAATTCTCGAAACCACGGAGTAAACCAAAACCCCTCTCAAAACTTTGGCAATACTATGAATGTTAAATTTAATTATAAAAAGAGACTTTTCTAAATCTTTAAAAAAATACCCATTAAGTCTGCATATAACCATGTTTTCTTTAAATATTGAGTAGCTTATACGACATCTCTTTGATCTCTCCATGATACATGGACTAAGCATAAGAGATCAAAACATATAAAGTAGATGGTTGTTTTCATAGAAGTTTTGAAAGTTGAAATTATCCTTTAGAAATAACATTCCTTGATGCATACATAAAACTAAGAAGACATGGCATTTGAATCGGATATTAAAGGAAGCAACTACTTGATTGGAATACCTAAATTACACATACTTTTCATAATTGGAAAAGATCTTTCACAATTAATTAGATCTAACAAACTCTGTTGGAAACTTATCTTTCACAATTAATTAGATCTAACAAACTCTTTAATAGAATGCCACACTTATTACTTCAACAAATCAAAGGTATTTTTCTTCAAAATATTCAACAACTTTGTTTGGAATCAAAGAATTTAATATTCAACCTTTTTAGTAATAAACAATTCTTGCTTTAGCCGAAAAACCTAACTTGAGTCAACTAAAACTCCAACCTGAGTTGCCCAAGCTTGACTAAGGTCAACTAAGTCATTCAACCTTGATTTCGAGCAACTTAAAATCCAACAATCATCAAGCCTGGTGCAGCCACATTAAATGCTTTGCAACATGCTAAATATTGCTTGCCGTGAACGATCCTAAAAAAGACAGATGTGCCCGAAATCACTCATTTTGCATCCCAGATAATTGTTTAAGAGTATATTCGAGGCTTTCAAATCGGGGTGAACGATTGACTCTATTGGTACCCACTTTGCATGAATAACAATCCTCGTAGATTTCAACTGCAATGTACATTTTGTCGAACCTTAGAAGTGGCGAAGTTCTGTCGTCTTTGTAGAACGTAAGAATTTTTCTTTTCTTTATTTTTTGAGCTACACACTATTTTTTTTGGAAACTCCACCCTTTTCTTAGACTTGTTAGTCTTCACACTTGGTTGACTTAACTTTTACTTTAAGTAGACACACATTTTATAGACTTTTAATGGGACACACTTTCACCTTGAATTCTTTGTCTATTAACTTATAATATGAAGAACATTTTTTGCCACTCCATAACTTGGGATAAACCTAGACACAATTTACAATATTATATAGCCAAAATATTAAATGGATTCTTTATGTATTTCACAAACCTTAAATGTAAACAACATTCACACAAGTAATTTGGAGAAAATGTGCGGCATAAAGAAGACATGCATTCAGCCATAATCCATGGGTTTATATATTATAGCCACATAACAAAAGAGCTAGTCCAACATTTACATACTTGGAAATTTACTTGGATGTTTCAAGTTTTAGAGAGCTTGGACTCTCCACACATTCCAAAAATATGAGCTTAACCTCTTTGTTTTCTTTTCTTTCATTCTTCTTATTTTACATATACAAAGACTAAATTTTGTTTCTCTTGAAAGCTATAAACTAACATTAAAGAGTGTAATTAATTTTTATCTAAAAAATTTTACTTCAAAAATACAATTCGATTACACATATTATCTGGTTGTAATTAATATTTCCAAAAAAACAACCATTTTTAACTTTCTAAGAGGCACGAATCCTCCATTCGGTAGGCCCTATTAACATCACCAAAGAATGATGCTTGATGCTGCTTAACGATCCATCTCGCACTTAGAAACAATTATGTAATGCTAATTTGATTTGTGTGTCTGTAGATTTTTGGAAAAGGAATAATTAAAGTGTTTTGGTGGGTTTGGAACTTTGGATTTTGGTAAATTTTTTATCAATTAAATGCAAAGATGTTAAAGTTGAGTTGATTTTTCGACCTCTAGCTCATAACCAATTAAACTAATATTTATATTTTAAATATTTTAAAATCATAAAACTAATATTTATATATAATTTTTTTTTAAATCATAAAAATATGCTATCACTCCACACTTTTCTGTGAAAATTTTTAATGGAAGGAGCAAATATAATCTGAAAGACGATCAAACCCTTTAAGTCGTTTAAAGTAAGATTAAATTGTTTGTCATGAATTTCATCGCCTTGCTTTGCACAATCAAAGCAATTGCTAACGTGTATCAACATATTTAAGAAATTACTGAACTGAAATATAGAATATATAGGACTCCCGACGTGGTTCATGGCCGGCATGAAAATCTTGACTAGCCATGTCAATAGTCAAAGATTGGTTCCATCATCAGAGTCACTTGTGATTTCCATGTTATCATCATCATCCGAGCTTGTTGTGGTTTCTATGTTGCGCTGATCATCATCCTCATTTAAGTGAAGACTCATAGCTGGAAGAGCTATGTCAGATGGAAAATTTTTAGACCACACGCAATACATTTCGTTTATTAAATTGAGCACATAGATATGTGGACAAACACACAACTCACACAATAGATCACACAATTTAGTCAGCAATTGAAGAATGAAACGGTGCAAAAATGGCTTGCAGCTGTGAATGCTTTCATTAATAAAAAAGGTAATTAGATAATAATTACAATGAAGTACAATGGCTTTAAAAGCCACATGCAATTTGAATCCACATGAGCAAATTCGAATTGATTAGACTCTACTTGACTGTAGGTAACTAAGACCTTGTCTAAATCACTATCGAAGGACTCAATAGTTAACTGACCTTGTCTAAACCATAACCGGAGTTCATTGGAGTTCTAAAACACAACTCAAGTGTTACATTCATTGTTGACTAAGGCTAACTGACTGTGGTAGGTGAGAAATGCGCCCCTCCTGAGTGCAGCCATGTAAACCTAGTGCTAACTGAATGTAGAGGACTAGAACTGAATGTAACTGACTCCTAACTTAGCTTAACTAGTCATCAACTGAACTGAACTGGCCTTGGTTGGTTTCGGCACTCCCAGTGGCTCCTAAATTGTAGGGATTGGTCTAAGAGGCTCCTAAAATGATGCAAACAAGTGCAATCAGTGGCAGTAGGCCTCAATTACTGTTCCCCACGCTTTAGTAACTTAAACATGTGCCCCAATTAGGCCAAGTGGACCCACCCAATGGTGCTAGTGACTAAAAGTAGACTGGATGGACTCCTGATTTAGACATATGACCAAGTTGGACAAGGGAGGATTAATAATGCTAACACCCCCCCTTGAATGCTAACTTGGACAATCCGTGGTCCCTGGTAACTAAGACCATAGGTCACCCATTACATCAAGTAAAATAAAGTAACTGCTTAATACAAGGAGCTGGGGCAAAAATCACATGGTTGAACCCCCCCCCCCTCTATCTAAGTAGGTAGAATCAGGTCTCAAGTTTGAAAAACTTGAAAATATGTTGCTGCAATCTTCATCTCTGTGAGGTAGCGAAGCATCATGCATGGTGTGCTATGCACAGGTATTCTGGGGCCTGGCATGTAGACTTCTCCTTCTTCTCCAAAAATGATGATGGAAGGAAGGAGGAATGTAACCTTTGTCTCTTACTGGATGAAGAGGTGTATGATCATATCCATTCTTCTGAATGTAGTGAGACTGAGCCCTTGCCATATAGCATCTTATAGGGAGTCTATTGCATCTCTTTGAAGGAGGTAAGATTGCATGGCAGAGCGCACAGGTCTTTCCTTTCTGAGTGTTAGGTGAGCTTCCAGTCATCTTCCTAGCTTCCAATTTGGAAGTAGGGACTAAATCTATATCTGAGTCACCCTGAATCTCAATCTCATAAATTGATAAAGATGGATTTGCAATACTAGTAGAAGGTATAAAAGAAGTAGATGCAATGATTTTACCTTCCCTTGCAAGTGGTTGCTGAGAGTGCACTGGTTCTGAAGGAGGCATGAAATGTGAGAACTCATATGCTTTTGAAGCATGATTTGCAGCACCCTTCGCTATGATGCTCCAAGTAGAGATATCTGTGATCTCCACTAAGTCAGGACCAAAGATCACTCGCTTTGGAGATCCAGTATGGTTCATCTGATAGACAGATAACAGGTTTGAAGCTAGGGAGGGAACAAATAGCACATCTTTGAACCTTCCATGTTCAAGCTTGACAGTGCCCTTCCCTTTTGTTTTGACTTTACTGTTATTGCCCATCTAAATACTAGGACCATCAAAGGACTAAAAATAAGAGAATGATTCTCTGGATGCAGCCATATGGTTGGAAGCTCCAGAATCAATGAGGAAGACATGTGCTGATGTGCAGCAAGCCTTTAGTGCATGGACTTTCCTTTGGTATTCTTCATCATCTTCTTCAAAGTCATCCTTCCTTGTGCTAGCAGGTACATAAATTTCATGTTTCTTCAAAAGAAGAGCCATTTCATCAAGTTGTCTTTTAATACAAGAGCTTTTTGAATGAAAGCCCCTTCCACAGTAAGAGTGGAGGACCTTGCCTTTGCCATTCTTCTTTCTTCTCTTCGAACCTGAAGGCTCTTTTGACTGCTCTTTCTTCACAGGAAACTCATCTCTTTGCTTCCCTTTGTCATTTGCTACCTTATCTCCTCTTGCAACCAGAGCTATATCTTTGGAAGATCGAATGATCCCCATTTGGATCAATTTATCATTCTCATAAATAAGAGATTGGATGAATGCATTAAGAGTGGGAATCTTCCAATTTGGAGTAGTGAGCCTTACTGTTTGGAAGGTGGATACAAATACTAAGTAGTCTACATTGAGCTTTGTGAGAATGGCAAGGATGAGCTGATATTCATACTTCTCCACTTTGCATTGCTTCAACTGATATATCAGGTTCTTGAACTTTGTGAAGAATTCATTCAGTGATTCGAAGTTGGATGGATTAAGAGTGATCATATCATTTTCTAGCTGATGGATCCTCATCTCATCCTACTTATCAAATAAGGAGGAAATCTTGTCCCAATCCTCCTTGGGGGTCTTCAATCCTTGGATGTGGAATCAAAGATCTCTAGAGATTGGGGAGAGCAAGTGTCCACGGGCTTCATCAAGCCTTTTCAAGTGCTTTTCTTTGTCATTATCTAAAGCTGGAACTGCCTCTGTTTCTTCTATGAGTCTAAAGAGCTGCTTGGTGCGGAGCATTACCACCATGTCTTCCTTCCACTAGTGATAGTTGAAGGGAGTGAGAGGCTCTACTGGATGAGCCATTTTGAATGCAGTTAGAAGGACTGAGCCGCTGTAGCGAATGCAGTGAGAAGAAAGGGCTGCTTGTAGTGAATGGTGTAAGAAGAGCTGATAACCTATCACACAATCAAACATACAAAGTAAGGTCGACAGTCTACACTTTTGGAATTTCCTTCACACCCAGTATAGTTGATCAAGAAAGCTTAATCAACAATTTCCTAACTTGGGATATTAAGTGGTAAATTCTCCGCTTCTGGTGCAGTACTGGAAGGAGCAATTTGCTAAAAAAAAAAGATCCAGCTAGAGATCTGAGGAGGAGAGGTGTCTTTTCCGCCGAGGCTCTGATACCATATTAAATTGAGCACATAGATATATGGACAAACACACAACTCACAAAATAGATCACACAATTTACTCAGCAATTGAAGAATGAAACAGTGCAAAAATGGCTTGTAGCTGTGAATGATTTCATTAATAAAAAAGGTAATTAGATAATAATTACAATGAAGTACAATGGCTTTAATAGCCACATGCAATTCGAATCCACATGAGGAAATTCGAATTGATTAGACTCTACTTGAATGTAGGTAACTAAGACCTTGTCTAAATCACTATCGGAGGACTCAATAGTTAACTGACCTTGTTTAAACCATAACCGGAGTTCATTGAATTTCTAAAACACAACTCAAGTGTTACATTCAGTGTTGACTGAGCGTGGTAGGTGAGAAATACGCCCCTTCTGAGTGCAGCCATGTAAACCTAGTGCTAACTGAATGTAGAGGACTAGAACTGAATGTAACTGACTCCTAACTTAACTTGACTAGTCATCAACTGAATTGAACTGACCTTGGTTGGTTTTGGCACTCCCAGTGGCTCCTAAATTGTAGGGATTGGTTTAGGAGGCTCCTAAATTGATGCAATCAAGTACAATCGGTGGAAGTAGGCCTCAATTTCAAGTGCAATCGGTGGAAGTAGGCCTCAATTAGTGTTCCCCACACTTTAATAACTAAAACATGTGCCCCAATTAGGCCAAGTGGACCCAATGGTGCTAGTGACCAAAAATAGACTGGATGGACTCCCGATTTAGACATGACTCCTCTTTTAGACATATGACCAAATTGGACAACGGAGGATTAATAATCCTAACACCGTTATCATTAGCAATGAAAATCTCTCCAGTCTTCTCATCGTAAACAAGTGACGTGAGTAGATATTCCAATGCAGCGTCTCTTATTTCAGAACCGTTCTGATCAGATGTAATCTTTAACAAGGATTTTCTAGTAATAATGATGCTAAAATTGATGGTATAATGACTAGAGTCATCAGAAGCAAGCGGAAATGACAATATCTTGCCTGCTTGTAATGTATGTGCCCCTGTAAAACTTTCGCGAACTGAGGTGGGGCAAACAAATCTGGTGGTCTTCAAATGTAATTAAAATATCAGCTAGCTGATTACAAACGTGAAGCCTTTCATTTTTGGTGTATATGAAGAACTGATCCCATTTCTCTAGATAGTAAGGCTTGAACCTTGCTTCAATATTTGTTTGCCTTACTTCTGGAATGTCACCAGATATATCAAAAATTTCCATTCTCAAATCATAACCATAACCATATTGTTGCACGAGCAATCTATCAGTGCCACAGAATGTCACAAAGTCTAACTCGCATTTAGAGTGAAGATGTAGGATAGTATCCTTGAGAATTACTCCATCAACTTTCGAATAAATTTTCAACCAAAATTTTCCAGAATTATTCCAGATTCCTTCCTTATCCAACACTAGATACATATTTCCCATACCCGTACAATGCGATAACCAAACACTATCCGGTGCCACTGTGGCGAAAATTTCATTGTATTCATTCAATTCAAAAACTTTGACTACGCTCTGTGCTCCGCAATATATCAAACCCCTCCAATTTGGAATATCAATGTCGTAATAACAGTTGTCGTCATCATATGGATAAACCTCTTTGTATTGAATAGTTTGTCCTGCTTTAATCGATGCAATATCTACACTTATAATGTTTTTTTCGAGGAGAACTATCAGAGAATTATTATGGTGATTATAGTACATAGATTTGACTGTTTCTGTACACTTAATTGCAATAACTTGCCAGAATCATTCATGAGAGGCAACATTATGCCATTTCGTCCGAACGGGATTATAGTTCTATCCATTTCACGAAATGAAACAAATATTATTTCCTCTGTAATGAGCAACTGCTTCGCCTCTCCAAAGTCCTCCTCTGTAATTTTAAAGGATTTGAAGTGATAATCCCCATAACTATTTGGAAATGTCCCTGTCAACTCTCTGCGTTGCAGTGGATGGAAACTATTCTTTGAAGACTGACCATCCTTAATATTCCTCAGCATTTCGTAACTGCAAAATGAGGCAAGGTTTTACTAAAATCAGTTGCAGATTTGAATGAGTCCTCAGATACTGAAGGGTGTCCGCAGATACTAAACCGTAGCTAATACTTTTAAGATTTGTACAAGTCTGTGAGCAATACTTCAGCAACTAATTGAACGAATCCACAAATTCAGCAAATACTTTATCACAACTATCGACAGGGTTTTGAATTGTAAAGCGGAGGATATTGAACAGCAAGGACTCTCATGGTTATGCAAGCCGCAGGATATTGTATTCTCCAGGGGTTTGAACTGTAAAGAGGAGGATATTGAACAACAAGGTGTTACCGCGATCAGGGGTTCTGGTACATGCAATTTTACATAATCCTCTCAATTATTAAAAATGGATCTTGAGCGACATGTACGTACAATAATTGAACCTAGGTGGAAAATGTAACAATCATTGCTCTCAACCATCCAAGCTACATCCAATATTCAATGGAAAAACATATAAGATATATATTCACAAAATTGTATCAATTTAATATGTGAATAATTAAACTAGTGTATTAGTTTTCAAAAAGCAAAGAGAAACACTTTTGCATAGATAATATTTTTAAAACACTTTATAATTGTTTTTAATATATTTTTTAAAATTAATAAATAACAACAAAATTAAAATTAATATAACAAATATTGATGCAACATTTACAAAAATTGATACAAAATAAATTGAAATTAATATTGAAAATCAAAACATTAATGGAAAGGAATTATAAAATTGAAATTTGTGGGATTAGGTCAATGGATTACCTCTTTGTTTAGATGCTTGATTGGTCGGTTTGGTAGGTGGACATGCCTTCTATCTTGTTGGACGGTCGTGGGCGTGATCGTGTATGCTAAGTCTCAGTTGAGGGTCTGAAGTTTCAACAATCACTCAGGTTGGATTGGTGAATAGTCTGCCCATGAACTGTTCTTTTTAATAATGGCAATCGCTTAATCGAGTTATTAGCTTGATCAAGAATTTAGATAATCCTTAATCGAGGTATAAAGATTGATCGAGGGTTAGCGCTTGGTTAAGTCCTCAATGAAAACATCGATTGTAAAACAATTATGCTGTGTGTAAAATATTTTTTTTCATTGTATTTATATATACATGGATTTTTGGGAAAAGAACAACTAAAAAGTACTGTATCAACATAGACTTGACAATGACTCTTATGTCAGAGTCTTGAAAAAGCTAAAGATGACCATGATAATTTATTCAAAACAAATGACCAATAACCCAATTACCATGACAATAACCAACCACTTTCTATCACTAAACAATTATAAACATTTTACTAATCCAATTAACTTCACTTTAATAAATAGGGTTGAAAACAATAGAAAAAAAATAAGAATCTAAATGAGGCATGACACATACTCATTTAACACAAAGTTGTTTTTCAGGATATCAGTCCAAATTCTACTCATTGTGGGATTAGTGGTATTAGAATTTTTAATGAATATTTGAGTTCTAATCCTCCTAGAAAGACCAAAAGCCTCTATCAGGAAGATTCAATTTCTTTTTGTGCAGAAGGCGATTTTGATGGAGCATCCAACAACTCTTGTTGTGGTTGTGGTATGCTTGTTATATTAAACAAGGATCATTATTTTTCATTAAGGTTGGGTGGTGGTCAATGAACAAATACTAAAGCAGAATTGATGAGTGTATGGGGCTTACTACAGTTTGGTACACTTATTGGTATTTTAGATATCATCATTTATGGTGATTCCAAAGTGATTATTGAATGGTTGAAGGACAATTTCAACTTACATGTGTTGTTGATTAACTAGTGGCGTCGAAGAGTTAAATCTCTAAAAGGACCTTTCAAGCATATATACTTCAGGCACATCTCCAAAACTTTTAACTTTTAATGCAAGAGCTGATAATCTCTCCCAAAATTATATTTCTCTACAAAAATAGCATATTATGGATCCAAGAGTTTTTGGAGGCTCTTTTGATCCATGAAGAAGAGGTTGACCTCTTAGATCTGGCTTAACTATGAGATGTTTAGTTTTGATATTTTCTACGAGCCTAATTACAAATTCTGAGGAAGTTTTTATGGAGGGATGTATAGCATGAACAACTCTCTAATTATCTTGTTTTATTTTGATATGTATGAAGGAAGAATAATGTAAGGATGATAACTCTAAGGATGATAGGTGATGTAAATCTTTTTCTTTGATTAATAAAATAGGAGGATTTTTTTTGTTGTTTGTTTGTTTGTGAAAACACAACACATAATAAAATCAAGCTATTAATTGATTGCTTAAGCAAATTTTATTATATAAGTCAAATACAAAACAGTATCTTAAAAATAATTACATTTTCTATGTTAATTGTTGTTTAATCCTCAAACTAATCTTATATTTAAGAATGATAACTTGATGTATAAAACTTCTCCTTGAATTAAAAGACAACATAATCTAAAGTAGATGTAATTTCAAAATAAACTACCTTGATATGAAGTTGCATTTCCAATTAATGCATGTAATTTCAAAATAAACTACCTTGCTTTGGAGTTGCATTTCCAATTAGCGCATCTCTTTTGTTTAATTTATAAACAAATCTCTTCTTTTTTTTAATAAAAATGTTAATTATTAATCTATAAATTTATTTCTACATAAATATTCTTAAAATGTTTGTTTAATTTATAACAAACAAAATTATTTCTACAGAATTAAAAATTCTTAAAAACAAAATTTATTTAATTTATAACAAACAATTGGGCATTTTTACTAACTTTTAGTAAATGCTTTCCTAATGCAACATGCAGAATAAGTGGCGGATCTGACGCTGGGAGAGTTGGGTATCTTGGGATATTTTAGAATTATTATTTATAAATTAAAATTAATATGAGATAAAATATCAACAATTTATATTAATTTTTTAATAAATTAATTAATTTATTATTTAGTTTTGTATATTGATTTTTTCTCATAAGAATATAGTTTTTTATTAATAATAAAAAAATAAGTTGTATTTGAGAAATGTTACATGCCCATTTCATAAGATTTGGGAAGGTGTATTTCTCTATAATTGATAAGATAGCATAAAAATTAGTATGCATGCACTAATTAAAATTGTCATAAGTTATATACAAAATGAAAATTTTATAAAAAAACTAAAGAAATAAAAAATTCTTAATTATACATTTTTTTTCTCTATATTTCAATCCACTCTCCTACATACATTCAATAAATACAATCTTTAATTTAGAAATAGTATTTCAAGAATTAATCATAGATACCCCTTCTTGTTAATTTAGAAATAGTATTTCAAGAATTAATCATAGATACCCCTTCTTGTTGTCATGAGCTCTCTTCATTCCTCATGATAAAGAATCCTTAACTACTTCCATCTTTGAGGGTGATAGAGGGTGATATGTATGTTGGGCATCCTTTCCATTCTTCATAAAGGAAAGAAATTTCTTCCAAACAAGGAGAATTGACCTTATTTTATTATGATGTTTGTTGGGAATCTTTGATCATTGTTGTTAATATGTGATTGGTTGGAAAATTAATAGTTTTTTATTTTAGATTTAACTTTTTTTTTCATAGAAGTAAACTTATATACATAGACAAATATCTTGTAAATGACAAATCTAGCTCTAAGATGGTGTATTCTCATTATACACCACTACAACAAAAACTGGATTTAGCATCTCTTTTTGCATCCTTTTTTGCGTCTAGACCATCTTTCAGTGTATTTTTCTTCATTTTTTGGACAAAATGGCACAATTTCACGGATTGGTGCTATTTTAGGTGTTTTTTGCGTCCTTTTTCTAAATCTGGTGCAAATTGCGGCATAATTTGCACCGGGTTTTGCACCTAGTTATGTGTCAAGTTTTGCATCAGGTTTTGCGATAGGTTTTGAGCCTAGTTTTGCACCTAGTTTGTACATCTACTCTTGTTGCGCCCCCTTTTACACCCATGTTTGCCTCAACTTTTATGCCCTCGTTTTCATCCACTTTTGCATCCTTTTTTACATCCACTTTTGCATCCACTTCTGCTTCTTTTTTTGCATCCCTTCGTGTGCCAAGTTTTGCATCAAAGTTTACATCCTGTTTTGAGTCTATTTTTGCATCTCGTTTTGTTTCAGCTATTTTTGCATCCACTTTTGCATCCATTTTTTCGTCCACTTTTGCACCTACGTTTTCATCCCTTTTTGCATCCCATTTTGCATCTATGTTTACGTCTTTTTTTGCATCTACTATTGCATCCACTTTTTTCGCGTCCCAATTCCCACCCATTTTTGCGCTTACTTTTACACCCACTTTTGCTTCAACTTTTGCATCCACGTTTGCATATTTTTTTGCATCCAATTTTACATCAGTTATTGCATCCCTTTTTGCATCCACTTTTGCATCGGGTTTTGCGTTGGGTGTTACGACTACTTTTGCATCTACTTTTGTTGCATCCACTTTCGCATCCAATTTTGTATCCAATTTTACATCAATGATTGTATCCACTTTTACGCCACTTTTTTCATCATGTTTTGCTTCCATGATTGCATCATTTTTTGCATCCACGTTTGCATCCATTTTTGGTGCACCCCATTATGCGCCCACTTTTGCGCCTACTTTTGTTGCATCCATGTTTGCATTCGTTTTTGCATCCATGTTTTTATCCACTTTTGCATCCAATTTTACACCCAGATGTTGAAGATGAAAATGAGGATAATGATTATGATATTGAGGATGGTTATGATGATAATGATAATGTTGTTGATAATGAGAAGAACGATGACAATGATGATGATGATGACGATTATGATGATGATGATGATGATTATGATGAGGATAATGACAATGACGACATTGCTGATGATTATGATGGCAATGAAATGAATGGTGATGATGGTGATGATGACAATGACAATGATGATGAGTACAATTAGAATGATGATGTTGATCATCTTAAAAAATAAGTTGTTATTTGTCATGCATAAATTGTGTGTGTCCTCCATGACCCTTTTCCACTAATCACATATTTTGGGTAGATGCTATTTCTTATGCCAAAGGTAATGATGAATAACTGATGAAAATGTCAATAATCATGATGATGATGTCAAGGACAATGGTGATGTTGATGACATGGATGATGAGTATGTTGATGATGATGACTATTGTGATAATCATGATGACAATGACAAAGATGACGATGATGATGATCATCATCATTTCCATCATTGTCTTCATTAAAAACATCATCACTGTCATTGTCATCTAGTTGATCATCATCATCATTTAAAACATATGGGATATGTTTACCATTTAAAGCATGCATAACAAGTGGGATTATTCTAAAACACCCCACCAAAGTACAAAATTCAAACCACAAGGGAAACATAATATTGAAATTGTTCCAATTTTCTTTCTCCCAACAAAACGTGCTTCATTTTAGGGAATTAAGTTAAAATCCATACATTCATAGTCCACCCATACTATACTTGTAATAAATGTAAATATAATACTTACCCTTGACTGTTGATTTTTTTGGTGTGCAGACCTGTTTACCCTTGACTGTTGATTCTTCTGGTGTGCAGACTTGTTTACCCTTGACTGTTTATTTTTTTCCTCTTCCAGCACTTTTAGCCCCGAGAGTTGCTCAAATCCTTTCAATTCTCTTTTTTTGTAGCAACTCATTTTTGTTTTTAATTGTTTTATTCAATTTTTCCAATCTTACTTCATATTCTGCAGTCTCATTTTGTTGTTTAATGATCATCTCTCTCAATGCCCTTTGAAACTCAACCTTCAAACCTACAATAAATGTTTCTTTCTACTTCAATTCTTGCTGAAGTTCTGCTTCCTTACCAAATACAGTCTTCAATGGTGGCATGTTCAAAACTTCAGGCATGTTTTTCAGCTCATTTTCAAGTCTCCTATAGTTTCCTTATTTTTTTTCTTTTGAGCCTGATACATGTCTTTCAGTTTGTCAAGGTCAGAAATTGATTCTACTAGAACTACGGTAAATTTAGAACATTGATCCTTAATAAGTTGATCCTTTTGGCCAATTATTTTTTCAGTTTCCACAATTCTTTTCTCTAAACCTGTAACACGATGTACCAAATCAAGAATTTGGACATCCTTAGTTCTGCACAATTCATCGCTAGCTTTGAAGGAATCCTCCCACAAGGTAGATTGTTCTTTGAAATGTACCATTTTATCAAATAAAGAAAAAACAAATCTACCATCAAAAGAATATTTTGCATGAATTAGGTCTTCATCACTCATTGGTGAATGGTCCATATCATTGTTCACAAATTCCTCCCATTGATCTGCATTTTCATTTCCATGCATTCCAACCAAAGTTGTGACAACAACATCTTCTTCAAGGGAAAGTGAAGGCATGTCGTTTCCCACAGGTTCCATATTGTCCTCTAAAGGTTGGTTGATCTTCTTTTTCTGGTTGAGTCACGCGTTGAAGAAGCAGAGTATGACTGATCTCTCTAGTTTTGCATATGGTTGATAAAGAAATCTGGGCTCAATTTGCGCTCAATCAATCACCAAGAACCTTGTCGCAACTATAGCAAATGTGCCGAAAATGCATGAGTTGACCCGCGCATTGAAAGCTAGCATTGGTTTGGCATGTGTGCAAAGATAGCCATATATCGTTGATATAGAGACGAAAGTTACTCTAAAATTAAAAACACCGATATTGCCACGATTTTTTCGTCATTATAAAAAAAATGAAGTATTAATCCACGAATGTTCAAAACGTGGAAAAATCTGACCAAATGTATTAGTGGATCCATCTTGGAAGGAACTCTACCCTGTACCATTGATCACCTAGAACAGGCTTTGTCTTTGATGCCTCTCTCAACACATAACAAGAATTTAAAGGTCAGCGGCGCTCGGATCAGTTACCTGGTCACCCTGCTCGATGGCCTTGTACGGACTTGGCTCGAGCAGTAGATTATAATATGCATCCTCTATGACCACTCCAATGAATTTGGGAATTCCATCTCTCAAGCCAAATAGAGAGAAAGAAACAACAAGCAAGTAATTCACTCACTAATAATGTCGCTTAGACTCCATGCAATGCCTCACATGGGTAGCAGCTCGAGGGGAGCACAAGTCCAAACAACATTCTGTCATTCCATTTCTATTGGGTATAGAGACGATATCCACATAAGTGTACGTAGAGTGGTGGACGACTGGGAAGTCGAGTTTGTAGCTCATCATCGCACAACACAACCCTTGCGTGATAGGATTTTCCACTACTAGCGGATGAATATTTTTCTTTCCCAGTTTCTATAGGAAAGCAACTATGCTCCCTCACCCCCAACTTCCAGTGATTCTGATATCTCCTCAACACAACAAACATCCTTGGCTTCATTGAGTTTGAACCAGCAAGACCTTGCCAAAGAAATTAACTAGATCAAGGACACCAAGTACACATGATGTATGTCAGAGGCTCCACTCGACGTGGTGACAAGGGGGCGGACTGAAGAAGGGCATATGCAGATTGACAGCTCACCATAATAGATATCGACACCTCCTCCTGCAACGGAGTCGCATAAGGATATTGAAACTGCTCTCTCCGGTGAAGATGACGACTACATCAAGTCGTGTCCCATTGTCAAAGAACCATGGAGAAAGCTGTAAGGTCCCAATATTTTCTAAAATCTTATGTGTTTTTTTTCCCTTTTCTATTAGCTTTGTTAGTATGCCGAATAAATATGATAGTTTTGATAGGGAAGACTTGGTCTTCCTTATAAAGGGAAATGTATGGACTGATGCAACAATTTTATGTATGTGCCCTGATATTAAAGATACACATGTCTCAAACACTATGCATGTAATATTTTTTGTACTTTAATATAATTTTATGCTATTTACAAAAAAAATGTTTGTACTAAAACTTAGATTCTCCTTTTCGAGCTCTTTCTTGGGTTCCTTTTCTATCTTGCCTCTATATTATGATTTCCATTATAATCCAATATCTAAGCGAGAGCCTCCAAAATCACCAGAAGGTGCAAACTTTCTCTCTAGAGATACGGTGAGGATAGACATGTGGCATGAGATATTAGTGACTTGTATTTCTAGCTTTTCAAATCCTTTCTCATAATCACCTACAAGTTTTTCTCTATACGTGTCCACCGTGTTTAGGGTTTGAGGAATTTTTCCACCACTAAATCTTGCAATTTCCCACAAAAACCCAAAGAAAACTTCCCTCATAACAATATGTTTCATAAATTTCCATGTATATTCCATTGGAACAGTTTGTCACAATGGATTTTACAACTAAATTATTTGTATTAGCATATTTCTGTTGAATGCTAAATAAATTGGGACTGAAAGAAAAATAACTAGAGAATACATAGACCTTCATACATATTCTTGGTTCACAACTAACCTAGTAGTGGTTCCCATGTACTAATTTTTGAGGTTAGTAATACCATGCACAGTTCATATGTGCTGGTTTGAGGATTTTTCCACGGAATCCTAGGAAGTAAGGGTCGGGGATCGAGGCTCTTTTTTTCTTCCCCTAGTATGTTCAAGGACTCAAGACCCATCCAAAGTGCCCAAAATATCGTAATGGAAGATGAATTCAAATCAAATGCCAAAGACAACCTAAATAGGGATTGTGTCATGGTTTATAGGTTTCGTTCATAATTACTAATATAAAAAAGGTTCAATTAGAGAGGAAATCTAGTGTTTCCCTACTTACCACCATGTTTATCCCTCAACAACCATTTCCATTGCATAAAACCTACTCATTGCACGTATATCAACTCCAAAGTCCAAAAACCAGCTATAAAGGGAGGGATCCTCAAAATTTCAAAAACATCATAATGCACTTTTTTTCATTCACTGATGATTATGAAGGATCAATAACCCATCCATGTTGCTTAGACATTATAATGGCATCCATATCCAACTCAAGTGTCAAAAACCCCTGTAGAGGTGTGACTGCATGCCATTTTACATAGCCCTTGATTATGAGAAGACATGTGTAGTGCATAAAGGAATTTGTGTACCTTTATTATGTTATTTAGAGACTAAGAACCATTCTCAGTCTTCAAAACCTAGATTCATTTTTCCCATATCCATTGAATAGATCAAAGATATGTTAGTGTGGAGGTTCGAGCTATGTTTAGCTATGTAAACATGTGTAATTGTATTTTAAATTTTTGGCATTTGATTTTATATTTTCCATTACACATTCACATGGAAAAGCTAAGCTTAAAAATTACATATTACTTCATAACTCGTATTGCAACTGAATATGAAGCAAACCCTACCACATAGAATAAGCTAATTAATATTAAATTACTTTAGATCAAATTGAGTAAAACCAACATAGATCCATCTTAATATTTTCTTACACCTTAAGAAATTGGATCCCTCTTGGTCCTTAATAAATGCCCGTGTAAGCTAGATCTACCTTGGTTTTTATTTGTTTAATTTTATGTGACTACCTAAATTTTCATAAGTTATAAGCCTACATGAATATTTTTACCTAACTGCAAGTGAAAAATTAGGGTTGATTATTTATAAATGAACAAAATATTCATGTAGTGCACTAAAGTGTGAAAAATATTCATGTAGTGCACCAAAGTGTGATAGCTTCTGCCTGTCTTTTATTCTTCACATTGTCGAAGAACTTCGCCATAGAATTTGCAAAACCTATAATTTCAAAACTTGGTTGCTGCACGAGGGTTATCTGAAACCCTGCATGAGAAATTTTCCCAGCACATTGCCCAGCATCAATCAGGGTCAATTGCCCAATATGTGCTGATATTTTCTTCTTAATCCTATAATTGCAAAACCTGGTTGCTGCATGAGGGTTCTTTGAAACCCTGCACGAGAAATCAAATGTTATATCAGAAATTAGTGTTTAAACCCAAGCGATAGATGCAAGTTTGTGTTTAAACCCAAGTGATGGATGCAATTTTTTGTTTTTTAAGGTGGATGCAGGACCTAGGACCCCAATAATTTGTATGTAGGATGAGCTTACAAGAGTGCCCATCAACCCCGCCAGGTTTGAGAATAAGGTGGGATCCCCGGATGTAGTGGCTTGTGAATCACCGGTCAAAGAGTGAACAGCTGGGTTGAATATTTCGGAGAGATTATCTACAGATCTAGTGGCTTGTGAATCACTGATCAAAGAGCAAGCAGCCGCCAGGTTGAATGATTTGGTGGGATACGCAGATGTAGTGGCCGGTGAACCACTGATTCTTTATCATTTACCATTCAGGTAAGGTAATCTTTGCACTCTCCAATTTACCACAGCAGAGCTATTTCATTTATAAATCCACCACTGGCAGGAGTATACGTAGTAGCAGGCCCAGGACTAGAGGCGCCTGTTACACTCCCTCCATAATCCCTCTAAATTCATTAGGCCTAGCGGGCCAGAGTCATTCTCAAAGTGTTTGTCCTGCCTCCTTAATGTTAGTAAGTAAAAGTGAACTTAATCAATATGATGATATTGTTTAACCAGCCAGTATAGAACCACTTTTTCTGCACCTCTGGCTTTTCGAGGCATCTCTCCAAGAGGATTACAGTTGGCCCGAATTTGTCATGCCCACAAGCGGCCTGTTTTTACCAATACGATGGCCCTTAAAAATCTAAATCAGCAATTACAACTATTTTTCATTTGGCTAAGTCCATACTGTTATGTCATAATCACTTAGGTCTTGCACCTGGAATTTAACCTAACGAGTAGACTGATATTCCATTGCTGAAATACAACAAAGTAGAAATTTCAAAAGCATCTGTTAATAGAAAAAAAAATTGCAAGTGTTAGATGAGATACACACCTAAATTGAGAAACCATCAAATATCACTTGATGGCTTATCTCTAACTTCAAAATTTTGGATCATTTTGAAAAGATCTGAAAATGTATCAGTCAATTGACGTCTCGCAATCATTTCACTTCAATTTCACTTGACAAATCGGTGCATCCTACATAACTAGCAGTAATCTTGGCAATGCTAAGAACTGCCTTCAAAATACCTCTCTCTGCACTAGTTCTCCGAGAAGATGAGACCATCCACAGAAGCTTATAAAAATGATCATGACTTCCTTTACAATGAAGTCATATAAGGCTGCGGCCTTAATATTCTAAATTAGTAATCACGTATCTCTGGTAGTAAGCATTCTACAAGGGAAGGGTTGCTGCACAGAAAATGTCTGCGCAGATCTGAAAATATGCCAATCTAATTTTTTTTAGTAAATTCCAAGGGTCCAAAATAATTGGTAGTAAGCTACAACTAGTTTCACTGTAAGTGTTTGACAAAATATTTAAGCCACAAATTGTCTACATTAAGTTTCAACAGTACCACATACTAAGTGTTGGGTAAAGTGAGCAGTTTGGGTATTCAATATTCATTTACAATACACAAATCAGTCTGGGCCTCATACATCACCTACAATAGCCTATTGAGTTTCACAAGTGTCACGAGAAGATGCTCAGATAGCAATTAGGTGGATAAAAATTTGGGTCAATTTTGACTTAGGATATTACAGAAGGTGTTGTAGGGATAGAGCTACTTTCTATTGCATATCTTACAGGTTTATCAATACCTCTTTCTGGTGAGCCTTCCGTGGTATTAGGAGCAGGACCTAAAGAGGAAGGGGGTTACATCAAGGTGAAAGTGGGTGTACTTTATTGAATAGTTGTCGATCAAAGCATTGGGTCCACTAGGTCCACCTATCATATTTGGGTCCACTTATCTTCGATTGTGGAAGAGTGCCAGTTTTTGAGCTAACATCTAGCACAAAAAATGAATAAATAACACTCCAACTCTATGTTTCTTTTATAGACTAAGAAAGGCCAGAGGATTACAAAATTTAAAACCCTAATTCTCAATCCGTCTAGAAAAGTGCACCCTCACTGCATGAGCAATCTGCCTAATAAGTGTACCATGGTCCATAACACCATGAGTGCCCTGAAGGGATTCCTGAATTAACTTATGCTTGGGAGTTGGGTTTGACAACCAATGGCCTAACTCTTCTTTGCTCTAGAAATATCAAGAAAGTTATGGTGTTTGGATATTTCTCACTAATTAATGGACAAGTTAAAAAGGCTAAAAGTAAAAGGTCAAAATCAGAGCCACTCTGTTCTGAATGGTGGAAAGAGTTATAGTGCCCCTACTCTCCTTTGATTCAGTAGACTTCTTCCATAATTGAAGAAAGAACAATTTCCAAGCTGATCAATTAGTAAATCAAACAGTTCATTTTGATAAATGGGTGCTATTAAAAGATGGGGACACCACTGTTATTATCCTAAGGCATCAAGAATCACTTTGCATGGTATGGATAAGCCAACAATTGCCATTTGTATGAGCAAGGATATTGAGGTTGAAGCTTTAAATATACCTAGTGCCCTCACTAGCCTCCCACACTTGAATGTTGTAGATATGAGTGGAATGTTTAAGTCGGCCTTTGATGAGATTCAATAGAATAAGTGGTATATATCGTAGGCAGACCAACGATCATGACATGGATTTTGGGTCTCATTTGGGGCATCTCTGGACCAAAGGTTCCTTGTTTGATTGTAGCAGTATTGGTGCAGGGTTCAATGCAGACATTATGGGGCAAGAAGAGTGAAACCAATGCAGTTAAACCTAAGTAGTGAGTAGTGTTGGGTGATATTCTCTATAGTTTCGCAAGGGAACAAAGGTCTATTATTTTGAGTTTTTATTGCTATGATTATGTTGTGTTAATTGGCCCTATCAAGCCCACACATTGGGCTTCTCTCCTCGGTCATTTTTAGCCATGTCTTTCCTCTGCAATGGTAGTCTTAACTTTTGAAATGGCTAGGGTCTTTTGCATTTGGAAACCCTTCGATATAGTCACACTATGGCTAGCCATCCTTCTTCCAGGAGAAACTCTGGCAAAGGAATTTATGAGGTAAAGAAGTTGTTGAGACACGTAGCCAGTTAATTGGAAGGTCTGCATACGGCCATGGAATACATCAGTTCTCATGTGTAGGTCCAGACTCCAAACAAAGAAGCAAGAAGAATCATAATTTCAGATTGGAGAACAAAAGCAGACGATAGACAAATTGGCAAGTGACATGGTTGTTAATATAATATCATTTTGAGTTTAGCAAGAAGCTCTCAATCTGTCCTTGTACCCCTCAATACTCCTGTCAATTGTATGCATGGAGTCCATTGATTCCATGGTAGGTTTTAAAATTGTCTCCACAAAGCTGGAAGGACACTCCTCCATCATGGCAACTTGTCGCACCTCCATTGGATCAACAAGTAACCTGTAAAGGCCACCATCTTGAACTCTCTGGCCAAAACTTGACTAGGTTTAGGGCTTCATTTTCTAATGAGCACTTGCTGACCAGCCAACTCTGCCATACATTGTAAATCTATCGTGGAAGAAAAAAAAGAAGACTTCATTAAACTAGGAACATACAATACATCATCTATGTGAAGAACATCACCTAAAGGCATTAGGAAGGAGATAGAGACATCTAGTGGCATCATTTCTAACTCCCCCTGTATTGCATCCACATGTTCTTGAAATCTACTGAAATCCTTCTTGTCAAAGGTCATGTGTCTGGATGCTCTATTATCGACACACCACCCTACACTAGAAAAGACATTAGTGGAAAAACACGATACCAAGGACAAAGTTGTCTCAAGTATGGAATCCAACTCATTTGCTCTGGCTGAAGATTCTACACTCTCTGCAAAATCTTGTTGTTGTTGCTTGTCTTTCTTCTCACTCTCATATAAAGCGACTATAGCATCAAACATCTCCTTACTGGTATTCTTTTCCGACAATGGGAATGACCAGGTGATCCTTCTTATGGTCAAGGATGGCTCACTTTTCCTTGGACGTCTTATTGTTATATTCTTCCAACCAAGAAGCATCTAAAGAAGTGTAACTTTCTTCTCCACAAGATGTCAAAGCCCATGCTTCCTTCCAAAGCATCTACACCCAACACTTACACAAAACAAAGTAGGAAGGACCTTCCAATCTATGTGTGTATGTCTGACACTAAAGGTAATCATCATATTGCTGCTAGAACACATTGCTGCACAAAACAAATAAACAACCTACAATAACCTATCACATGTCCACAGTTATTTTTCTCGAGCATCCCACCACTAAAACCTTCCGAGAAATCCCCGCCATAGGTAAAAGCCCTACTACCCATACATGGATTCTTGGAAGGTTTAAGAAATGAACTCTGATACCATGGGAAAATTTTCAACTCATGGTAATGGTCAACTGCACTCATATTAAAATGCTAACAGCTAGAAATGAAAGCACTAACCTAATCCCAAAACTACATAATCTGATCTATAATCAGAAACTGAAACACATCCCACTGAAAAAGTATGAACAACAACGCTAAACGGACTATCAAACCTGCTACTATTTTCTCATTAATTCTGGAAAAGAAATCTGCTACAGGAAACTCAGAATGCCACTAATCTCAAGCACAAAAACTGAATAAATACCAACCCAACCCTGACTTCCTTTTATAAACTATGAGAGGCTACAGGTATACAAAATTAGCCCAAACCTACAATTTAGAAAACCCTAACTCTAAATCTGTCTAGAAAATTGCACACTACCTGCATGACCAATCTTCCTAGATAAGTGTGCCTTCACAGCTTGAGAGAGTTGTCTAAATCAGTGCAAAATACATAATCTGGAAGTTTCCCTAACATCCTGTACTTTCTCTATATCTGGAAAAACTAAAAACAAAACAACAACTTTGATTCTAGAACACACAAAATTAGTAAATATGCTAAAATGATCCCGCTTCTAAAATTAAAACATGCATGCACTCCTAACTCAGTCTATACGGATACTCCACCTATGCCCAAGCTTGAATAACACAATGTTGTTACCTACATCCATCTCTGCCATGCACATGAATCATGACAGATCTGGATCTGCTACACTGCCATACTAAAGTTGCAACTTATTATGCTGCTACAAGTGAACACCTCTAACCAATACATAAAGCATACAAAAGGAAGTCTGTATCATGTGTTCCTGCACCTCAGCACACATTTCAAGAAAACTCCACCAAACCAAAAAAATATAATAGCTTCTAAATATGAAAGTCAAGAAAATAACAATATTTTTCAAGCTTCAGTGCTGAAATTAAAAAAGCTTTTCAACATGACATGATGTACTAAACAAATTACATAGGAAATGAGAGATAGACAAATAGTTCTCAAGAAATAGATTCCTTCAGAAGTCCTTATGTGGAAGATCCAGTTAGAGGAGAGACAAAGGGGAGTTGCAGAGTTGTAGAAGGGGTCCTTAGTACCCTATTGCGCATCATCAGAGAAACACTAGAGTAGATGAAGTCTAATTACTTGTAGTTCATGGATAGGGACCTTACTCTCAAGTTTTGCAGAAGATAAGGAAAAGATGGTTGAGGATCTCAATTACCAATTGAGCTTGGCATGATCTTCATTATTGACAGCAACAAATACTTCATAATCCTTGACATGAGTGACACATGAGGGCATGCGTGTCACACGTGATTTGGGGGAACAACCTTTGATGATTATGCATGAGGAGCCTTCAAAGTTGCAGGTGAATGAGGAGAGATGTGACATAGAGGGCTTGGACCATGAACGTGATCACAAGCCACTTATGTTGGAGAAAGGATTAATCATGAAGGGCGTAGTTAAGCACCTACCGTGTGGACCAGCCATCATGGGTGTATCAAGGACCTTGCATCTAGCTAAGAATTTTTTTTCTCCATCATTTGAACTGGATTATTGTTGTAGTCATATTGGACTCACTAATAATTTCACAATTTCCTTTGAATTGGATTCCATTTGTTAGCACATGAAGAATGCATGATAATTCCATTTTGCTGCTGATAAAGTAGACTGTGTTCATTTCTCTGGGCTTCTCTTACCCTGTTCACTTAGTCATCATTCCTCTGGGGTTGATAAACCTTATTTTTGAATGTGCATACCCTCTCCTAATAGGCCATGACTACGGTATGGTCTATTCTAGCTGGGATGTGAATGTGTTGTTTCTATTCTATAGATAGTGGTTGATTTTGAAGCTATAGTAGGTACAGGTTTTGTAGATGGTAGGTATAATGGAGTTATATGTACTTCTTGGCAGATTTAAGAAATTTTCCCTAAGTTTATCTTTAGTTTGTAGCACTATTTAGTTTGTAAGCATCTTCTTTTAGTAACCATTCATGAGTTCTTCTCTTACCATCCCATTGCTAAACCAAATGACCTCATCAATGAATAACAAAATTTATGTAGCAACACACACATCCTCAATTGGATTCTACAACTATTTTTTAAACACATCCCTTATTCTTTGTCCATATCAATTTTAGGTTATTAGGTATGCATCAATGCATTATGTTGTTCTCTAAGACTCTTTTGTGGACCACTTTAATAGATTGCGTAACTGTTTACGATATTTTGTTTCCTAAGGACGATATATTTTTGTGCTTATTAGTGTGTTTGAAAAATTAAATTGGATTTTAAGCTTGAATGTTTTTGGATCTTATTGTCTTTTATTAGAATTACAAATGATCAAATCTATGTGTTAATATTGCTCATCTTACCAATTCTTAAAGGTTGCTAGCTCAATGGAAGAGCGCTTGTTTTACAAGCAGGAGGTTGGTGGTTTGATTCCTCCATGCCCTAATGATATTGGAATGCATTTATAAAGGTTAAAAACGTAGTAGTGCAAGATGGATGCAATATTAGATGCAACACTAAATGCAAAACAAGATGTAAAAGTGGATGTCACACCAAACACAAAAGTGGATGCAAAAGTCAACCTTATGTTAGACGCAAATACAGACACAAAAATGGATGTCACACAACGCAAAATTGGATGCAAAAAGAGACTCAACACTAGACACAATTAATGACTCAAAACTAGATGCAATACTAGGTCCAAAACTAAACGCAACAGTAGATGCAAAAGTGGAATCCTAACTAGACGTAAAATTGGACATAAAATTGAGCACAAAATATGGTGTATCGATGGACATAAAACTAGGTGTAACACCAGGTGCAAAAATGGAAGGAACACTTGGCGCAAACAAAAACTTAAAATGAGACACAATATTGGATGTAAGATGGGACAAAATATTGGATGTAAAACTAGACGTAATATTGAATGCAAGATGGGATGCAACATTGGACACAAAACTAGATGCAATATTAGATACAAACATGGCTGCAAAACTAGGCACAACATTAGGCACAACACTGGGTGCAAGATTGGGCTCAAACATAGATGCAAACAAAGACATCAATCGAGATGTAAAACTAGGTGCAAACCTAGATGCAAAATATGACGTAAAACGAGATGAAACATTAGGCACAAACATGGATACAAAAAAAGACGTAAAACAAGATACAAAATTAGATGCAAATGGGGATGCAACATTGGGCCGAAAATTGGATGAAATCCTAGATGCAACGTTAGATGCAAAATTGGACACATAATTTTATGCAAAACATGGTGCAAAATTGGGTGCAAGACTCGATGAAAAACTAGGAGCAAAATAAGACGCAAAATTGGATGCAAAACTGAGCGTGAAACTGGGTGCAAACAAGCATGTAACAAAGGATGCAAAAAAAGATGCAATAGAAGTTGCAAAATTGGGCAGAAATAAAGGCGTAACAAAAGATGCAAAAAATTGGGCGTAAAAATGGATGTTAAAAATGACGAAAAAAAAGATGCAATAGACGGTGTTTTACGAAAATGTACAGTAGCGCCAAGTTTAGCGCCAGATTGTTCATCACAATTGGGAAAAAATTACACTAAAATCCGGCACTAAATTCGATGCTAAATCCAGTTTTTGTTGTGGTGCACAACTTAAACTTGGGGATCTAAAATTCCTCACTCTAGTATCATTTAGTCCATGATACCTTTTATGGATATCAAACTCAACACAAACCTAAACATATGTGCTTAAACTTGTGTATTTTTTAAGATTTGTTTTTATATAGAGCATCATTTAGTGCGTAATATGTGCTTAAACTTATGTATTTTTTAAGATTTGTTTTTATATAAAGCATCATTTTGATGAATAATACCTTTTATGGATATCAAACTCAACACAAATCTAAACATATATGCTAAAACTTATGAATTTTTTAAGATTTGTTTTTATACACATTGTATTTTTTTTTAAGATCTGTTTTTATTTAGTTGTCCAGATTAGTCTTAAGATCTTTGAAAACTGATAAAAGCCAAAAATATAATGTAATGGTAGGTTTAAAAGATTAAAACAAATTAATATTCTAATCACTCACATGTGTGCGAGGGATAACTTCTCGAAACCAAGGAGCAAACCAAAACCCCTTCTCAAAACTTTGGCAATCCTATGAATGCAAAATCGAACCATAAAAGAAAGAGACTTTTCTAAATATTTAAAAAATACCCATTAAATCTGCAAATAACCATGTTTGCTTTAAATATTGAGTCGCTTATACCACATCTCTTTGATTTCTCCATAATACATGGACTAAGCATAAGAGAGATCAAAACAGATAAAGTGGATGGTTGTTTTCATAGAAGTTTTGAAAGTTGAAATTATCCTTTAGACATGACATTCCTCCATGCATACATAAAACTCAGAAGACATGGCATTTGAATATATTGTAATCGGATATCAAAGCAAGCAAATCCTTGATTGGAATATCTAAACTACACATAATTTTTATAATTGGAAAAGATCTTTCACAATTAATTAGATCTAACAAACTCTTTATTAATAGAATGCCACACTTATTACTTCAACAAACATAAGTTATTACTTCAACAATTTATATTAACAACATCATCAAAGTTCTTTCTCTTCAAAATATTCAAATTTTTTGGGAATCAAAGAACCTAATATTCAACCTTTTTAGTAATAAAAAAGCTTTGATTTAGCCCAAAAATCTACCTTGAGTCAATAGGATCCCAATTCCCCTTTGTTTCACTAGTCATCTTTTGCAAGCACTATGACCGCATGTTCAATTAGTGTTTCTAACAGTGGCTCAATTGTGGGATTCCCAATTAGAAGCTACAGGACGAGTAATCCAATTATGTAGACATCTAGCTTGGCAGCAAGGAACTATAGCCGTGAATGATCTGAAAAGAGACAGATGTGGCTGAAATCACTCATTGGCAGAACTCTTGGGGAACTCTTGGGGAGTACAAGAGGAGAGAGGGGGAGAAATGCGACAGTAAACTTGAGTTACTGCGCAGTACGTTTTTTTTTCTTAATTTTTGGTGTTGGACACACTACCTTTGGGAAACCCTACCTTTTTCTTAGACTCGTTAGTCTTCACACTTGGATGACTTAACTTTTACTTTAAGTAGACACTATTACATCCATGAGCTAGGTGACACCTTCTTCACGCCCAAGAGGCTGGCTTGGGTGCCCATGTGGGCAAGATGGTTCGGTCGACAAACTTGGCAAGTGGTGCATTAGCCAAGTGATAGACCACTTGAGGAGCACGTGGGCATAGCAAGGACGCGCTCCCACAATCGAAGTCCGCACTCACCCCTTAGAGCTTGGCAAGCCCAAGTGCATGACACCTTGGCACTTCGTTGGTTGGAAACATGCTTGAGTTAAGCGCACGTTGATGGAACATGAGCACCTTGACGAAGCACGGAGGAACGACACGATGTGATGAAGACGCGTCCCATGGAGTGCGCCTGGAAACCACCTTGGTCGCCCGGTAGACGTGCTCATGGGAGCGCTCGGTTGGGCTCCGTTGGACTGAAACTCCACTTGAAGGCGCACCCCTACATGCCGATGCCTAGAATTGAAGCACACTGAATGAAGATGCCCAGGAAGAGTGCTGGATGCCCAACAATGATGCCATTGACAAGCGAAGTGCGCAGACCGTGGAAGGAAGCAGATCATCATCGAGGAGAGACATGTCGACTAAGAAAGTTGACGTGCACGCTAAGGAAGGTAGCGCACCCAGCTTAGAGAAATGCCTCCCACACGACGCTATAAAGACACAACAAAACATTAGAAGAGGACATCCAATCCAAGTTGGACAACAAGTGACAAGTCGCTAATGTAGGCGAGCTATGGAGGTTTCCAAGATCAAACACAATGAAGTTGCTAAGACATGCTTTACTGAGAAAATGTAGTGGTTGTGGAGAGAAGCGTCAGTCTGGAAAACCGGTGCTCCCAAACGAGTTCAGTCCAGAAGATAGTTGACAACAACTATAGGGGTTAGCGAAGTTTGGCAGTATTGAGAGCTAAATGCCCATAGTGGTTTTAGCTCAACTTGGTGTATTTTGTAACATAGATGTGGTAGCTAGTTGGGCGCACTCCTAAAGCTATGACAGTTTGTGGCAACTCCACTTTTGTAAACTGTTCATATAATAAAAGTTAACGGGGTTGGCCGGTTTGGAAACCCGACCCTTACATTGTGTTGTGTTTTACTTGATTGCACTGTGTAATGAAAAATGGCTAAGTGTGGGTAATAATAGTTAATAAGTAAAGTGTTAAAACGATATAGTGTTAAGGAAAGGTTTCGGCAGGTTAGGTGTAGTCCGTTGGAGTGCGTCTATGGTTGGTCTTACCCTCAGAATGTTTACAGATGGTGTCGCACACTCAATAAGAGAACACGAAAAAATGGGTGCATTATTGTGGCTATGCCAGGTGGTATTAGAGCAAATTTGCAGCCAAAAGTTGAGGTTCGCCAAGGTGGTCACAGTTCTGGTAGCGTTACCGCAGTTCGAAGACTTGAAGTTTTTCAGCAAAAAGTGAAGAAACCTAGTGCGTAGTGAAGGAGTATGTTTTGGTGGAACACCTTCCCAGAGTCGTTGGGCCGTTGGAATATCGTTGACAAGAAAATGCGCTTCTTGACAAGGAGTGCCCGACAAAAGCATGCTTGGTAGCAGCGTGTGCCGCAGAGAGAGTGCCGAGCAGAAGCGCTCAAGAGACACTTTGAGCGAGCGCTCCTTCACTGCGCATTTGGCAGTGCCACAACAAGAGTGCCCAAGGAAGGTGCACTCATGGCACACTCCCGTAGGAGCGCCCATCACTATGCGATCGTGAGTGTACTTCGTAGCAGAAGACACGCGACCATGAAGAGGTGTGCTCGAGAGCAATGGCATAGCGCATCGACTGGGAAGTGCTCTGCAGTAAACGAAGAGCACCCAAGAAAGGTGTGCTCAAGGCATCTCACACAGAGCGCCCATCACAACGTGTGCTGGGTGGAGGCACGCTCCGGTAGAACATGTGACAACGTTGGGAAGAGCGCACATGCTCAATATGCTCAGATGGAGAGCGCGCTTGGAGACTGCACCCGACAGCATGCTCAAGTGGCGCGACTGAGGCGCCCTAAGGAAACATGACCACGGTGAGGTCCGCGTGAGGTGAACTAAGGAAGTGACTTTGGACAAGTGCGCTTCGACAAGGAATGTCAGCAACAAGGTGCATTTTGACGAAGAAGTTCGTTTGAAGTTCAAACATATGTGCTTGTTTGTGGCAGTTCAAAATGACTAAGTACGTTAGGAGGAGCTGAATTCTAAACAAGAAGTCACCTTGGAAAAACTTGCAACCTATCTAAGCAAGTTTCGTAAGGGAGGAAATTGGTAGACGAAGTCAGAAAGCGAACGAACACGATAGAGAGTCCATGAACCAGAACTTGGAAGAAGTGAAGGTTGGAATGGGTAAGAAAGCCGTAGAGATGGTTTATGAGTCAAAGGTAGAACCGAAAGTTCCTTCTGATGGAGAGGAGTCTGTTCATGAGGAGCCTGAACCGAAGGCTTCTAAAGTGAAGTGTAGGCTTAATGCACTTGAGAAAAAAATGGGGAAGTTTTTTAAGGCAGTCTATGCTCATGGAGAGAAGTCTGCTACTTTGATAAGCGAAATGGATCAGATGCGGAAATATTTTAATGAAGCAGTAAATGAATGTAGAGAGGCAACTGATGTGTTGCAGGGAGCAGTTCAACAAGATACAGAGAGTCGGGTAAGGAAGCTTGAATCATTGATGGAACAACTTCAAGTTCATAAGAAGGACCAAGACGACACCATCGCACTGTTGAAACGAGCGTTGGCTAGTGGGCCTAGCACAACAATGACCATGAAGATTCAGATGAAGGAGCACAAACATTTTGATGAAACACATGATGCTAAGATGCTTGGAAGCTTCTGTTGGGACATGGAGTAGCACTTCGATCAGATGAAACGGAGTTCAGATGAAGCTAAGGTGAACGTTGCTTCCATGTTTCTCACAGGCACAACCAAGTTATGGTGGAGAAACCGTGCAGAAGATGTGGCTACGGGGAAGGTGACTGAATGGATCAAGGATTGGGAGCAAATGAAGACAACTTTGAAGGCACAGTTTGGTTAAGGGAACCAAGCTTGGATCGCACAAAACGAGCTTATGAGGCTTATACACACCGGGAGGATTCATGCAGGCTATATCAAAGCTTACAACAACGTCATGTTGGAGATAATGGATATGAGCGATGAGGATCATTTATACCACTTCATGAAGGGTCTGCAAAATTGGGCGCAAGATGACTTGTGACACCAAGGAGTGAAGACCCTTGCCGAAGCCATTGCAGCCGCAAATAAGTTGCTTGACTTCTGAGGAGATGGAAAAGACGAAGCCAAGGGAAATGAGGATGGAAGCGAAAAAGGTCAAGGCAAGTTTAAGAATAAATACAAAGGCAATCCTAAGGTGAGGAACAAACACGATGAGGAGGTACCCAAGAAGGAAGACGTCCCCAAGGACAAGGAGAAACTGATTTCATGTTTCATATGTGTAAATGATCACTACACAAAGAATTGTCCTTTGTGATCACAAAAGCTAGATGCGGTGGAACAAGAGGATCATTTGGTTGGTGTTCTACAGGTTTTGAATGCAGCTTTTGAGGAGCCGGGAGTCTCGACGGAAATAGACTTCACCAAACTGATTTTACGTTCCTGCAGAGCTAAACAGACAACATGTTTTTGCCTTTGTTGATAGTGGTGCTACACATAATTTCATCAAGGAAGAGATGGTGAAACGACTCAATTTGTAGATTGAGCCAGGAGAGAATATGTTCAAGGTAGTCAATTTAGAGATTGAGAGGGCGGTTGGCTTGGTTCACCAAGTGCCTTTGAAGATTGGAGAGTAGTCAGGAGAGGTCAATCTCACAGTTGTTCCTCTTGATGACTTTGATGTTGTTCTTGGACAGGAGTTCATGAATAAGGAGAAGGCAACTCTTATGCCTCACTTAGAGAGTTTAGCGTTTCGTGGCAGCAAGGAAGCTTGATGGAGAAGAGTGCAGGGAATGCATTGGCATGGAAGAAGTGAATTAGTTGGAAGAGTGCCTTGCTTCTAAGGAGTCGCTTTTTTTACTGGAAAAATGACTGGAAAGCGTTGTGGAAATGACCATGACGAGTTTAGAGAAACTCACCAAGTTTTGCAAGAGTGCAGAAGAACGATAGTGTGATAAGGAGGTTGAGATATTTACAGTGCTAACGCAGAAAGAGGACACTTCGGTCATAGTAGATGCATGGCTATATGACCCCGAAGTGTAGAGAATGTTTGAAGAAGGGAATGACACCCTTGGAGGAAACGTGCCACCTCTACTTGATCCAGAAAGCGAAAAACAATGGAGAGCTGAGAAGAACATAGGAGATGGTTAAGAAAACCATCCTCCTAACTCTTTCGGTTAGACACTAGCATGACTCGGCCCCTATCCTTAGTGAATGTAGGTAGGCCACATACACTTCTTAGCGAAGTGCACCCAAAAAAGTGAAAACACCAACTTTGGATGAAGCATGCAAGATTCGTTCAAACAACAAAGAATTCACCGAGTGGGGAACTTAAGCAAAGAGGACTAGGAGATGGAAACCAACAGAGGCTCCATGGACGGTTTGATCACCCGAACGGTGCAGAATATGGAGGGAGCTAAAACTAGTGTACTTGCAGAGTGACACACAAGCAAAGGGGACTTAACAGAAAAAGTCTGGTGCGGTTAGAAGTAGCAACGTTTGGAATCACTGATCATTTCGGACACATTATCGACGACATAAAGTACTTCGATGGGGGATTTTGTTACAACCATGAGCTAGGTGACACCTTCTTCATGCCCAAGAGGTTGTCTTGGGCACCCATGTGGGTGACGGTTCGGTCAACAAACTTGACAAGTGGTGCCTTGGCCAAGTGACAGAAGACTTGATGAGCGCATGGGCCTAGCAAGGACACGCTCCCACAAACGAAGTCTGCGCTCACCCCTTGGAGCTTGGCAAGCCCAAGTGTGCGACACCTTGGCACTTCGTCATTTGGAAGCATGCTTCAGGTTAGCACATGTTGATGGAACATGAGCACCTTGATGTAGCACAAAGGAACGACAGCATGAGACGCAGACATGTCCCATGGAGTGTGCTTGAAAACCACCTTAGTCGCTCGAGATATGTGCTCATGGGAGCACTTGGTTGGGGGTTCGTTGGAGCAAGATTCCACTTGAAGGAGCGCCCCTACATGATGACGCCTAAACTTGAAGTGCATTGAAGGAAGACGCCTAGGAAGAGCGCCCGACGCCCAATGACAATGCCATCGGCAAGCGAAGCACGTAGATTGTGGAAGGAAGCGGACCATCGGCGAGGAGAGACGCGTCGACTAAGGAAGTTGACATGCGTGCTAAGGAAGGTAGCGCACCCACCTTGGAGAAACGCCTCCCACAGGGCACTATAAAGACGCGAAGCAACATTGGAAGAGGATATCCAATCCAAGTTGGACAACAAGTGGCAAGTCACTAATGCAGGCAAGTTGTGGAGGTTTCCAAGACACAATGAAGTTGCTAAGACATGCTTTACTCAAAAAACGCAGTGGTTGCAGAGAGAAGTGTCGGTCTGGTAAACTAGTGCTCCCAAACGAATTTAG